>JAARMF010001232.1:9613-48147 GCA_022844705.1 Toxascaris leonina | reverse complement strand
ATCTACCTATCTGTTATTTATTTATTTATTTATACCTACATTTATATTTATACGCGTGCGTATGCACACAGGTCAGAGCTAGCCTCATCCGTGCATCCTCAAAATAGAACGATGATTTGCGGGGTTTCACAAACACTCATCGCACACTGGTCGAAAAGTTTTCTGCCCGCATTATTACGGTGCTTTCACTCACTTGGGGACCGCATTTCCTTGAAATCAGAGGCGATTCACGCAAGTATAAGTACTATATTTGTTGGCATTCTCTTGAAATCTATAATTTGTCTGTCTTTGCCCGCCAACTTCTAGTTTTGAAGCTTGCGACATCGAATTGCGATAGAACACCAATTTTTTGTGACAGCTACAGATCATCGTTCCCTTCGAACTCAGGTTGGACGTATTGTTGATCTGAACTTGGCATCAGCCCGCTATGCTACGGTTTCGTTTCAAATACAGCACCATAGAAATGACATCGTAAATTGTAGTATATTTCCTTCTGATTAATCGCATACTTACAAGATTTGATGCATTCAATTACGTCATTCTCTACCTACGAAGGAGCAATGCGTCCGCCTCGACGTTGAGTGAAACAAGAGGTTCCCACATCGGGTGGAATTGTTCTGCTGTAATTTGTGTGCAGTATATTGCGGCACATACATTGGGACGCGGTGCACATACGGCTGACCGATATTTGCTCATACCACTCCTGCACCTCGGACTTTTTCATGCGAAGTGGGAAGTTTACTGAGGGGTGGGGGCCGAGATAAATGCATGGCGGTACATTAGGCTGTTGATTTCTTTTTTACTCACTTGCCCAAAAAATATTCATGGTGTTGTTATGGCATGTATGCAATTATCGGACGCTCATATTCTTAGCCTTTCGAATTACGGCGGCAAATGTGGAGACTGATGGAGGAACAGACACGCTATTGGCTTACGCTCATTTAGATTGGTGATTTTCTGGAAAAAGCGTTGCTCATTTGAAATGAATGCCGGATGGTCGGCTTTCCTTGACTGTTGCCAATGAGACGATGTAAAGGACGAAAGCAATTTCGTGAAGTGGCTCGGCTGCTGGGAAAAGGCAATTTGTGGGGTTTGACGCATGCCATATCTCCGATGGAAAGAGCACGCTGGTGCTGTGTAGTGGAGAGCAAGTGAGTTGTTTCATGGTTGCATCCACATTCATCGCTCGCTTGCAATACTCCTCTCTCTATTAAATTCCTCTCAAAATTTTGCGACGACTTGATTTTCATTCGACATGAGGCAGGTTGTTGATTCTCGTGAGATTGCATCCATCAATTGCTTTGTGTCGATTCATGCTTTAAGTCGTTTTGAGGTTTTGTTTTACGATCGCTTTAAATGTTCGATTCGAAGCGTCGAGTTGTTTTCGGAGAGCGTAACATTTGAGAGGCATCTTTCCTTTTTCTTTCACTCGAAGCTGCTTCTAAGAGCGTATTTCAAGTTCGATATTAGCAAATCCATAACTGCATGAAGTATCTGGAATTTTATGTTCTTAATTTTTTCGACCGTGTGAAGTGCTTCATTATGCTGAATTATTCCAAGCTTATTGTTAGGGAACTTTTTTTCATTCGCATAATTGGTCGATGGTAAATAAAGTATATTTGATTAGAATATTCTGTAATGGTATGTAAAAATTAATAGCGCTTGCACCGTATGTGGCACTAACTAAAATGGTGCGAATGACATGTGATTAGTTCGTGGTAAGTGTGATTCAAGAGTACAGCCACATAGATGTTTATCTATACCGCATGAAAAGAGTATTTAGGATCTCATTCGTAATAAAAAATATGTAGCAGAATGTTTCATTCTCCATTTTTCTTTCCTCTTTCTTCTCCTTCCCTTTCTTTCCGAAAATTCTTATGGAAGTGGATATGCGCTCTACATATGGGCAAAGAAATCGAGGCGATTTCTATGAGGCATCCCAGTTTTGGTTGATGACTTGAAACGTATAGTCGTAAGTTTTTGCTCAGTCAGTCCGAGTAAATCACATTTGAACTTTTATTTCCACAGAGGTTAGTTTTTGGTTTTAATGCTTGACTTTAACGACATTAAAGCAACGAAAAATTGCTGAACTGTTGTCTACGACGATTAATCAATTCATTACTAATATAAGGAAGAGTTATTTCTTAGTAAACGTTGTTATTAGCAGTTTTCTTTGCACGCTTACTTTCTTTCCGTTTTTTAATTATGTGAAAATATTTCTTCTCAAACGAATCTTTACAGTTCACATTTAGGGTTAAATAATGCGTCATTTTAGTGGCCAAAAGAAATACATGTTGAAAGCGGGAGAGTATTTGCATCGAGTGCAAATGAAAGGGCGGTTTGCTGATGGGAATGTTATTATTCGCTTGAGAAGTTGCTACGCAAATTCAATCTGCCGACTAATTAAAACTGAGAAGCCTATGGCCAATTGCGTGTGCTAGGTGAATGTGAAACCAACGACCCTGGGCCATCGAAATCACTGAGCTCGTATGATCATTCTTTGTGCTCTTGCATGAAATTGTTTGCTCGATACCCACCACTCATCTGTGCCTATTTCTTCTGTATTGTTATGCAAATTGTTCAATGTATAGTTAGCTTCTCCATCCACTTCGCTCCTTTTGTGCCCTTTCTTCTTTCGTTCATTGTTTCTTTCCGTCCAATCTCTTTTGCCATATCTCTGTTTACTTCATTTCATATTCCTGTTGCTGAAGTTTTGGTCACCTTATCAGCTTTTGAAATCGTAAATGCAATAGCAGTCGCTGAACAGCACAATAGATGGCTAATTCATCTTGCTGTATACTCAAATGTTTTCGGGTCTATTTTCTTCGGTTCATGTGAGAATTCAAAGAAAAAAACAGCAATAATCAGTGTCAGCGGAGTGTTGGAAAAGTTTTTGTATTCATTCAGCAATCTGCACTATTCGTTCGCCTATTTGCTTCGATCCTCACAAGTGAATACCGCAAGCCGAATTAAATTTGCCGTTCTTTTCTTTCAGAATACTATAAAGCGCAAAGCCATATTCCATACTGACAAAGAAGAAGAGAAAAAAAAACCAAAAACCGCAAAGCCATTTTGCAACATTTTTTTCAGCATATTACTCTCGGTCGTGGAGGTGGAACAGGATAGAATCGTCGAACGACAAGCATTATTTTTTAACCGTCTAATCAGCTAGCCGGTTAATCAGCTGTAAGCTTTGTGCTGTTGTGAGATGCAAAATATGTGAAATTCGTCTTAGAGTGAATTAGGAAAATGAAAAATTGATAGGCTTGAGAAGAAATCGTGACTGTTAAGAAAAGGGGCTCGTTCTTCTACGAGCGGCAATTCATGTCGAAATTATTGTTGGTGACTTTGATCCTTCTGGATGCAGCGGCACTAGGCATTTCGTTACGACATTCCATTGATGAAATGTGCTTTCTCTAGGGGTCGCGTTGCACTCGTAGCTAGGATGAAAATATGTGGAGGGTGGAATGAGAAAAGCAGACATCACATCTTCTTGCTAGCTTGAAGCAACGATGCAGGAAAGGAATTTTCTCTGCTGGAAGCAATGAATGTAGAGCGTTCTCCTCCATAATATGCGTTTAGCAACTTGGCTTTCCCTCTTGTGAAGGAATTTTGTGGGTCACATGTCAGTAGCGCAGATAGGGAGGGGCCTGTAGTGGCGAAAATATCAAACCCACGATCTGGACGCATTAACTTCATTTATGACATCATAAAGTTGAAAAAGCTGATTACTTTGAAACGAGCGTCCTTTATAACTGAGCAGTTGGAGGACCAAACTTACTAGTATTACGCAAAGTATTAGCTAATTAGGAGCCTTGCTAAAGCAGACGTAGAGAAGTTTTACTGCCCTTGCTTTCCTTCTGTTCTTCGGCTTGCTTCAATAAGCCGTAGGGCTCCCCGACGGCGAATAATTCGACTTTTTCCCGCCGATCTTTTTCATCGCTTTCTCCGCTCTTGCATCGGCTATCTCGCCCTCGGAAACGGCGTTCCTGATGAAAAACAACCTCTTCATCATGTAGCAACACTTGCCTCTGTGCTGCAATCAAACATTTTTTTCCCTGGCTTATACACCCAAACTCCCCCTCCTTCTGGTCAAACTGTGCTTCCCTACCCCTCTTTCCCTCACCTTGGGAAATTGCTGCTTGTTCCTTTATCAGGTTTCCGCAGTGTAATCGTTCCTCTGATGGGATATTTCCCGAGGAAATCGGTCTCTCACTTTCTGATAAGCAGGTCTTCTTCGCTGTTTTCTTCTCTGGGAATCATCCGTTCGCAGCACATTACGCTTAAATGACGAGGTGTTGAACGGTTATGTTTACGTATGGGCAGTGAGTGCGTCCCCTATTAGCGCTAACGAGAGCCGGAGATAGGGAGGAAGCAAAGTTGATCTGTTTATCCTGGCGAGTTTCCTCATTGTTATGCTCCGAATATTCTCTACTACTTTCGCCAAAGCTCTATTATAAACTTTTCACATTCTTCTGATGGGATATTTATGAACGCTATGCAGATGTGCCAAAAAGGGCACTACTTTCAAACTGTTGTTTTCACAGCTCTCGATAGCAAGTGATTGGATTTCGTACTTGGAATTGAATCAGTATATTCGAAAGCAAGAATATATGTACTTTGTGCGTGAATTATGAAACCGATCTCTATTAAAAAATGCAGCCGTATTGTTTCAGTTGGCCTTTAGGGGTCATGGCTCCTCTGCTGAGGAAAGAAGAGGAGTGATGTAGAAGGGGAGGAGGTTTCGCCGCTGTAGCATGCGCCATTAACACTTTCGAGTGCATGAACGATAGCCACACGTTACCTGGTGGCTTTAGTCATTTGAAGCGCATTCCTAACGGAAGACTCGTCGGAATTGTTTGTTGCTTGGTTGATCTTCACTGTTTTGCCATTATGATTTTACATGGCATCCTCGTTTCCTGCATATAGAAGCAGTAATAAGTTTATGGTGCATGTAGGCATGTATTCACCACAAATTCACTGCAACACTGATGCATAAGAGTTGCATTATAGGGTGTAGCTTGTTATAGAACTTTCCACGTATTTCGACAAATTTTAGTTCCTCGAGAGAGAGGGAGGTGTAGATATTTGACTTATTTCGCAGATTAATGTGATTCATATTGTTGCAATACCTATATTTCGTGGTTGAGTTTGGAAGATGAAAAATAACCATTGATTTGGGAGGGCCCAGAGTGTGTGCTTCCAAAATGTCGTCGAAGCAGTGTTGGAATGATTTAATAACATTTATGAACGCTATGCAGGTGTGCCAAAAAGGACACTGCTTTCAAACTGTTGTTTACTCACTTGTGTTGGTGCAGTTTTATTGATTCCATCCATCCACATGTCGAGTTTCGGGATAGTCCCCTCCTCACCCCCTCCTTCCTGCCTACATTATTGATATTATATATACTTTTTTCTTTTGATTGCAATAGCTGGCTAAGTTGGCGGAGTAGCCTTCTATCCTTATCACTCTACGACAATTCTGCACCATTTTGTTCCATCTTGGCTATTACTTTTAAATGCATAGTCAACTAACTAGAATCTGCACCTGTCATAGCTGCTCACATGTTTTGCGAAAATTTCTCGACGAACAATGAGTATGTACTGTCGTTGTCATTATTTTCAATGTGCATCACTAAAGGCCTAAAAGAGACTAAACCTGCAAATAAACTATAAGACTATCGCATTTTCTTGTTCAGTAGCTTCGTTGTTTACATGACATCCGCAAGATTTCAGGTCGGACGTTTGTCGAGGGATCGCTGAAAGTGGATTAGGTGGATTGGGTGAGAAGAAACTGATTTAGCTCGAGCAAAAAAGGTTTGAAGAGGGCACATTGCGATTTTGCAAGCAGCGTTCGACGTCGCCTTTCCTCCCAGAAAGTTTCGTTCGACAAAAAGAAAGCCGTCCTATCCACACTTTTCTAGTAGCAAAGTCTCAATAGTGAAAGGTGTCGTTCATCTTTGCGAATGGCCATGTGAACTCTCTCCCCAGCAAGCTTTCCTTTCTATTACGAATAAAAGGTCAAATTATAGAATGGCGATTTGTTGCAAGTGTTGCGATGAAAAACTTGTATGCGTAACATGTAGAAATATATGTGTTTCCTTCCGTTATCTGCAAATCGCAAGTTGCGGTTGTAAAATGGTCACTTTGGCAGAGGCTACATCACTTCATATCTTCTCTGGGCCCGCATCACCTCATTTTATTGTGGCCTTGATTACTTGTCGCCACAAAAAGTTGTTCGTCTACACGTCGTTTCGTCTTCCTTGAAATCGGTCACATAACGGCAACGTTTTCCTCGGACGTCTAAACGCATCGAAATGCTGAGGGCTCCAAAGACTCGGAAAACTATACAGCAGATGGTGTTCTTACTTGTTGCTGACACGAGTTTGGTGGCCCTTTTGTTTTGAAGAGTAATGGTTTCGAAAGAAGTACAAAGTGGTATCTGAGAAAAAGGTCTCCGTTCGGGTTTTCTGAATACTTAAAAAGTGAGGTTCTCATCGCCTTTTTTTTTCTGCAGTTTTATGTCGCGGAAAGCAGGTTTTCCTTTTATGGGCTTTTTACAAAATACTTCCCTCAGCTAAATTGTGGTGACGATTTGTCTATGCGTCTGTGCAAAATGTCTTTCTGGCCAGTATATCAGTGCACAAACTGTATTGGTTACAGTTATCGAATTTTTAATCAGAGATACGACTGGATCACTTCTTTTATTCAGTTCCCCTCCGACTGATCACCTGCTTTCGAGTTATCTGCCTCGGAAGTTCCTTGAATTTTGCAAAAACAACCGTTTAAGTGTTGCCGATAGGCAGATTTTCGCTTGAAGTTTCTTGAACCGGGCAATAATATTGAAATGCACTCTGTGAAGATACGTTCAGCCAATTCTGCATATGTAAAAATCCAATGCGTTTTAGTACCCACAGCTTGTGCAGAAGTTGAACAGTCGGTAAGCAACTGAATAAGTAAGGTCACCCTGCTGCGTATAGTGTAATCAGCAAAAGTTACGTCGTCGTTCACAACCGTTCCTGCTGAAAGCAGTGTCGGATGCCCGATTCAAACATTTAGCTGCACAGAGCTGTTATTACAGCCGTCATTCCTTCACTGGTTGTGTATGAAAAGCAACTGTTTTGCACACTGCATTTTTCTGTTCTGAGGAACAAGATGGCATGTGATTGAATATAATGATGATATAGAACGAGTATTCCATCAGTATAGAATATACGTCATAGACGGTTTATAGAGACCATAAAATCACCATGGTCGCTCTAGGCTAGCGTCGAGATTACCAAGCAGCAAGCTAAAACGGAGCTCGTAGTGGATATGGAACGCGAGAATCTCAAAGAAGCTAAAAAGGCTGCAAAAGACATCTTCGTAACAGACTCTTTCAAAGTTTTTCCAATCTAATGTTTGCATGTTATATTTGCATCTTCAATAGTGTGGCTGAGAGTATTTATTGTGCTTATTTGCTCTGATGATAACATTGAAGTTGATGATCTCAAACAATCTGGTTTTATATTCGTTGTGATAGTATAACCCTAAAACTTTGTGTGTAAAACTTTGCGTATCTTAAAGTACGATGTCATAACTTTTTGCGAATTAAAACTGATGGATCGGCAGACAGATGCGATATCAAAAGACGATGAATAAATGCTGCACATCGTGTCAGCTTTCCTGGTGTGCTTCCGGTCTGCTTCCATGTCACCTTCCCTGGTAAATAGTTACCTGGATTTTTTTATAGCGATTGAATTAGTGTCGATGCTGCGCTCTATGTGGTTCAGCGATAATCATATCTCTGCTGCATTTTATAACGTTGAGTCGGTGGATAATGACGCGTAGTAGTTTGCAATGAATGTAACGTTTCCTCGCGTGAAATTACGTCGCTATCAGACCGCAAGCTTCAAAGTGACTGCTTCGTAAATCATCAAATCCCTCAGTGCTCCCCACTGCTCATTATTCCCTCTCTTTCTGCATTCTGCACTCGTTTGCTAAGCTTACTAAACTAGCCAATATACGCTTCTCTGAAAGCTGAATGCAGAAAGATGTGTGTATACCGCGACAGTATAATTCTTCAAAAGGATCAGAAGGAGCGCGAGCGTGAAAACAATTTTTTAACGACTTAGTTACTTAAATCACAATGTTTTGAGAACCCCAGGAATTTGGAGGGGGCAGAAGAGCTGCAAATATTTTAACGCTCCTATCACATATGGCCAGTCTTAACAGTTATCAAAATTGTTGTAGAAAGTATTTTGAGTTATATATATTGAGAAACCATAATATTTGAGCAGCCAGAACTCATCCAGCCTGATATCTAAGAAACTGTAATCTCTCTCTTATCCTGGACTAAACTTTATCGAATTTTGCCCGATTTTCATGTGGTGATAGTACTGAATAGATAAAATGATTGTATTTCAAGTAGGAAGACCCATCTACTGTTTTTAATAACCGGTCTGGAAATACGTTTTTTTGTTTTCTGAATTTTTTGTGCTAAACTTTTTAGCAATTGCTCCAATTCTGCTTAACTCGATCATGAATGAATTCAGCACTGGAATTTAGTCGTTGAGAAATTTGGAATAATCAGCATAATTCATGTAGGAAGCAATGTATATTTTGCACTGCATTTTTAAGCAATTATAATGTCATCGACTTGTCACCATCATTTTTAATAATATTAATGTTTTCTTGGCATGTTTGAAGTGTTTGTGGTAGTAGGATGAGTAGGCGGTAGCTTTCTGGTTTGAATTGGTGTGAAAGTTGCCAGAAGACTTCTGTTGAGCAACTGTTGAGACATAATTCATAAGTTAGAGCTATAAACATGTAACTATAAATAGGCAGTTGTCTTGATCATCATGATTAACAAAGTTCTGTTGGTTGCTTGCTTCCTGCTAGCTTGATTCAAACTGATCGAGAATGCAAAACTCGTTGATGCCAACCGATGAATGGATGAGTATGACTGAAGTCTTATTGCTTGTCGCCTTTAATTATTCGTCTGTTTAGACTGTTAAATTTTAAGTGACCGATCTCAAAATTTGTACTGCGCATTTTCCGCCACTTCTGGCAGTTTGCAGTTTTGATGGAAATATCTTGCAGATGGGAAAGAATACCACCAGCAGCATGCAATTTTTTTATGTTTCTGTTGGTTACATTAAACACCCAAATTTTATTCACGTTAGAAAGTAGGCGCTTCTCCTCAACAATTTCACTCCCTTCTACTGCATTCCTTCGAATTTTTTCACATTAGCACTGCAAACAGAAACGCTAACGTCTGACTCAGCATGCAAAGTTGAAGAGCGCCATTAGTCATCTGCCTTCAAATACGCCTTACCTCATTTCGTTCTCTGCAATTGCCTGCGCTATTCTGAGGTGCGACTCGCATATCCTTCTAGGTGGTGCTGAATTATTGTCCTATTAATTCATGAAGGGTTATAATTGTTTGAATTCATAATGTATGTGTTACTGCTTGAAGTTGATTGATTATGCTTTCGATGTGGAAACTGTTGTCTGACACGACTATATTGTAACTGAATCAGTCGCTGCGTCCCTTTGCACCTCGACTCAGTTCCTCAGGCTGATTGGTGAATTCCCCAGGTTTCTTTCGCCGTGCTTATCGTTGCTGGTTTTTATGGCATTTTTATTGAACGGCAGGCTTCAATGAATGTAACCGTCATGGATTATTCAAATGATGTAGTAGTCACGGCTTGGTGAACTGTGCTATAGATAGGAATTAATTCAGCTTTTGATTACAATCCGATCGCTGCCTTTATATTTCCGATCCAAGTTTCCGAACTGGCCACATTTTCGACATGGCCGCTCGAAAGTGAGAATTGGCATTTGTTGTCTTGAGTGTTTTAGGTTACTTTTTTTTGCGAAATTCATTTGATCTTTGCGTCTTTAAGGGACATAAATTGGAGGCGGCCGGAGCGAAATGGGAAACATGAAAGAAAAAAAGAAGGGTACTAACTTTTTTTTCGTCTTCATTCCTGAGATAGATCTGACGATGTTTGAATGAGATCTTATTGCACAAAGAAGCGATTGCACGTAGCAGCAGTGACGTGGCTAATGTTACAATATTTTCAACCTACGTTCAATTAGCTGGCTTTTTTCGTCTAGCTTACTGTGTGCACTGATATATATATATATATATATATATATATATGTATATATATATGTATATGTATATATATATATGTACACATATACATTTATATATATGTATATATATATATATATATATATTGCACAAATATATAAATATAGACACCACAGCCTCTATATATATAGGCTGTGGTGTCTATATTTGCAGTCCTTCGCCCATGGGTGTTTTGAGTTGTTCGAAGTATGAACGGAAAATATGTGGTCTGATTTCGCGAAAATAGCAAAAATGATAGTGCAGTCTGAAATAAGCAAAGCAATGTGGCATCGAATGTGGCGTATTTTAGGTTTTGTTGACATAGTGCAATGCTTTAAAGCATGCCACTGATCTTCTGTTTGCTTCAAACAAGGTAACGACCGCAACAATATTAACGCTGAAAACGATTGCTGCTATTTGATTCATTTAAATTGTTTTATGAATGCGCATCATCTATTCAGCGGATCTTTGAGCGTTATCGATGGATAGCTCATTTTCTAGAATGATGATCGCTGGAATCATAAAGTTTGCCAGAATAAGCGCATTGCAACTCATGCTGTGTTATATCTTCAATGATTATTTTTTGCTTTGCCGTGTTCTTTTTTTTTTTTCAGTGAGAGAGGTAGAGAAGAAGGTAAGTTGGAGAATAAAGCTTAAATCGGGCATAATTGCTTCCTAGACTGAATCAAGCTTAATTTAAAAGTGAACTTTAGCAGCTGCGTTCTGATTTTCGTAAAATTTCCACTTTGCAGCTTTTCGACGTGTAGTATTTTAGAAAATACTGCGCTGGTGAATTCTGTTCTTGCAACTGCCAGTGCATCTTGCAACTGTCTATAGTGTTTGTCTTTGCAGCACATACTTCTATCAACTGTGGACACTCGGGAACCCTCGAGAAATTCCAAAAATTGTTTTGTTGAGTTTTCTGGAATCTGCGATGTTCGCGACCCATCTTACCTGTGATATTTTACATTAGGTCCTCATGTTCTCGACAAGTTCAGTTAGATACTCCTACTGTTTACCTTCAGCTCCTTAGCCACTTGGGCGGAATTTGGCATTATCCCCTTCAAACTTTCCGATTTTGCTGGGCATGCGGTTTCACTAAGCATCTCTTAACATCATGTTCCTCGACCTCTAGCTGCGACGTAAAAAATTTCTACTGCAAAGTTGCTATCTATATATAGAACAATACGTGAAATAATGAGGAGGATATATCAGAATTAATACGACATATCATATGAAGGAGGAAACAATGCAGCTGCAAATATTCAATGGAATTGCAACAACTAGCATACTGCTGTTTGTTCTACTTTCTCTACATTTATAAAATATCACATTCGAGATAGACAAGTCTTGTCAAAAAAGATTAGTTGGTAATTTGCTTTCTTCTAGGATGTCTTCAAAACGATCGGATGAGAAGGAACAAAACTGTCTTCCAGAGAGATTTCGATAAAAAAGAGATAACTTGCACCTGTCATTGTTATCGATAGTACTTCGCATCTCCTTTATTGCTCGTTAATGAAGCGAATAAAAATTATCTGCAATCTGCTTTTACAGTGAGAAATTATGCTCCGAAGTTTTTTCGTTGAAAACTCATTAGTCAGTGAACGAAAGCATTAGCCTGGCACTGGAGTGGTTTATTTGTTCACCAACTATCCCAGGTGACATTTTTTGGCTTACCGATTTAGAAAAAATTTTTTATCCATTCGGCTCCATCGTAAATTATCAGCAGTTTCTTTTTTCCACGCATTATTTTTCTGTGACCGACAAATTTCAGTCAAAGTTTTGAAATGATATCTCCAAGGTAGGAGCATATTTTTAGGCATTTGCCTCTTCATCTCTTCTACCTTGTCTTCAGATTTTCTTTGAGTGCACCTCATTCAGATATCTGCTGAGGATTTTTCGTTAACCTGGAAATCGTTTCGCTTTTCACTGACTAGAAATTTGTCATGAGTGCCTTAGCACGATTCTCTGACGTTGCGACATTTCACGCTCTGTAGAAACAAGCAGCTCAGCACAACGATTGGGTACGATGACACCGCGATACTGTAACAGCCGAACTAGCATACCGTATGACGGCGCTGAAAACTGTAAAAGTGTGCAGCCATGAAAAGGCATTCTCGATATGCGGCTTATGCAAAGTGAGAAGGAAAGGCGGCGAGTGCCATCATTGATTAACGGCTGCTCTGGCTATGCACTTGGCGCACACTTTCACGCTGAGCCAAGCGTACGCGCGTACCACACGCTGCGTGCGGTCCTTCGAGCTTATTCGCGCTGCTTGCTGCCGATCGGTGCTCGGTGTTATCGCGACGAGTGCGTCCTGCCCCCTAGCAGCCGTTGTGGTGCTCTTAGCCTCGTTCCGAGCGGATTGTGGCCGCGCACTCTGCTGGTCAGTCGTCCAGCTCTGCTCCATCCGGCTTCGAATTTACGCTTCGTTCGTTGCAGAGGCAGGCATTTAGTTTATGCACAGCTGCCTCACCTAGTCTTGCCTGATAACAAAGCTCATGAGTTACTGTTGCTGCATACGGTTTCAATGAGCTTTACTAGCAATGAATTTCTGAAGCACACGTCAGTGAGAGGGTGGATGCATCTGTCATCCCAAGTTGAACCATTGTTGGCGTATTTTGAACCACGTATTGATGAGCGAAGTGTTTGACGAGCAAAATCTGTTTATTTATTTATGTGTTTGCTTTCAGGTGGCTGTTGTTGTCCTTGCACTTGGAACGGTCGGCGGTTTGCGATTATTTTCGACTGCCTCAGTCACTCCTCTTTCTACGTTTCGTATTTCCTTCGCAACCTTGTTGATTGTTGCCATCAATCGCGGACCTCATAGCTGTGAATCAGGGTCGATCGTTGTGAGCATCCTTTCTTGTGGACAATGTCCGAGTGCTTGTTGCATTTCACAATTGGTGGAGCCCAAATAAGGGCTTACTTCGTGCCTACAAGAGACAATTCGTAATGTGGTGGCGCTCAGCCGCCGGTTGCTGAGGCACCTCAATTGAGTGTGCACTAGCCTGACGTGGTTGTCCACTGCACTGCAGCCAGTCTGCTATTCTGGCACCCATATTTAGCAGTTTGACGTATTTCTGGGATCAGGCGACGCGCACCGCGAACGAAGCATCGAAACGCTTTACATTTATTGCAAGCGAGTGAGAGTATTCATTGTAAGAAAAGATAGCACAGTACTGCGACGATGGGATGCATATTTCGTGCACGAATGAACCAACTGTGGTCGGTGTGGTACACAGTGGCAATGGTCCTCCTGCAGGTTTATTTGCTGTATTTGGGGTTCGAACGTTACCGACTCTATTCCGAGATGAAATGGCCGCATGGCACGTATCCACGCGTTTGGTTAAGTGTCTACGTAATAGCCTATTCGGTTTGTATACCAGGCTTACTGTTGTTCGCCGCATTTGGCATTTTCAAATCCGGCAACATAGCAGGCGATAACGACCGTCTGGGGGCACGCATCGAACGGATTATTGAAGTGTCGAGGAAGTCGACCTCTAGAGTGAGAGGTTCGTACTTGAGGTGTTTTCATCTGTTTATTATGCTGTTGTTGTTTATCTCCTGGCATTGTTGTTTCCTTCCGAATATTAGTGTGCAATACTGCTTGCTGAATAAATAGGCGCGATAAAGGGTGAGCCAAGGCAAAATTTACCTTGAATCAAAATCCACGACTTTTATTTCGTCCCATAAATTTTAGGTGATTCATCCAAACGTTTTATTGCAGTAACACTTTTTAGTTGGGATGGTCGTTTGAAAAATATTGCGTTGCACTATTCTTATTTATTATAAGGAGTTGACGAAGTTTGCGCGCAATCGTCCAGGTTAGGGTTGTATAGGAATGCTGGTCATTGATTTGTAGTGTTTTTCCATTCTCGATGGCAAGTTTTTTTTTTTTTAATGAAGGATTAGATAACAACTGGATAATGTAATCATTTTTTTTTTGCTTCGCATAGAATTCTCGTTGGCGCTTTTTCCCGTCCTTCAGAAGTGCCATTTTGTAGGTAAAAGCTGCTCGCATGTTATCGGTTATTTCGCGATTTCTTTTTTATTTAAAATAGCTGGTTGGTTCAATTTTCGTTCATTATCAGGTGCGGCCAGTTTAGATTTATTGAGGCTACAAATGTTATTGCTACTTTTATGCATAAAATATGTAAAATATTAGGCGGAATCATTCGCTAGTATTGATGATAAGCAGGCATTGACGTACTGTATTCGTTCATGCTAATAGGTATGCGCCGATCTACAGTGAGATCGACTGTAAACTTGAATAGTGGGAGGGAGGGGGGGGGGGGCTGTGCTACTTCGGAATATACATGGAAGATGGTGTATATGATGTGTCTTTTGGCAGTGACGTCGACATTTAATCGCATGTTGGATGGTTGAAGTGCATCAGTCGGCACGAAAGTCTCTTTTGCACCCTTCGCACAACGTCTTGTCCTATGTCAATACACCACGAATAAATATGTACGTTAATTTCCGCCCGATCGTAACACATCTCTCATTCGGGAAAAAAACAATTTCGTTCGATCGAGACTGAGGGTTGGCGACAGGTTGTGCGTCATTTTTCGCATGGTGATTAAGAATACTGCCGTTCAGCTGCATTTTGCAAAATAGTGACCCACCCGTGTTCGAGGTCCATCGAAATCTGGTGTGTTTTCTTCGTTCGTTGGACTCGATTTCTAATCTGCACGCAAACGATATTCCTCTTAGATGATTTGAAGTGATAAGCTCCATCTAGAGAAGTTACCAGTGAAATGAAATATCGGGAATTAATAAAATAGGATTAAGGTTTTAAAATAATTGTGCAGTTTCACAAAGCGTAGATAATCGCCGACCTATTTGTTATGAACTTTTTTTTTGTCTCAAGCTTTTCCTCAGTTTCTTCCTGTATTCCTTAGTCTTGCATCCATATTTCCTCTTAAAAGTCGCTTCCATCTGTAAAGTGTTCTTCGATTAACACTATCTCTCTAAAGAAGAAAATTCCTTTTTTAGCGTTCTTCCGTGCTACCGCTGTATGAACTCAGACTCCAAAGTGCAGGAAATCAATTCTCTGAAAAGAAGGATATATGACTTAAATATTGAAATCCTAGTGGCAGTTCTGTAATGGAATATTTCGAATGGCCCTTGTGATGGTTAATTTTAAGCCTCAGTTTTACTTTAACTTGTATTAGTGCTTTTTGAAACATGAATAAGGTAAATGTAAATGACACGTTCACTAACCATTGTTTCAGTGTTGCCTTATGCATCACGGTAGCGCGTAGAAAGGTTTGAGCGGCTGGGGTGCTGGCGTCTAAACAATATCGCTCAAGTATTTAAGGATTTGTAGCTGCGCTTTGTTTGGCTTGTTCACTCAGTGCTAAGATATTTCATGGAATGAGTGATCAAAAGGCTTTCTTGAACCGTTGTAAAGTGATTCTTAGCTCAGCTTGTCGAACGTTTGCTTCTTTTTGCTTGTAGACAATAAAGTCGAATATCAAATAATGAATACGAGTTGTGCTCCTCGTTTCACGAGTTCTTATCGTCGTGCAGTTGAGCAACTTCTCTTCCTTATTTGTTATTTTGCTGTGCGTTTTTTCTGCGATACTGACTGCATTTTGCAGTTGATTGTGTTAAATGGCACTTTTATGCTAAATTGGACTTTGACTGTTTATTTGTTTGTTTCGCGCTGTTGGTTGAGTTTGATTGATGGAGAGCGATTTGCATTGTTCATCTCGATCTATCGTCCCTTTCCCCTCTTTTTCATTCTATGCTCTTCGCAACTTCAAATTGCAAGTGCTTCTTTTATAATGTACATATGCTCACTTTTTATTGAAAAAAGCGATCTTCTTTGAATAGTCGTTGTTGAGTTGTTTTTGGTTTTGAAATTTTTGCGATGAAAAATAAGTTTCTTCAAGGAGACGAGTGATTAAATTGCTGGGCTCTGTTTTCGTTTATCGATATTTCTCGCTCGAAAGTATTGCGTTAAATTTATGCTTATTGCACGTTTATGTATTTTCCCGCATCGAATACTTCTATTGGGCGATCATTTTTTAATGAGGTTCGGTGTGGCATTTCTTAAAATAGAATTTTATTTCGTATTCCCTTATATATTCAAGATGATTTCGTCGTTGACTTCACTGCTTGAATTCGAAATCGGTACGCGGCGAAGCAAGCGACTAATCTCTTTAACTATATAGTCAAATTTGAGGACATTTCCGATCATTTCAATAGAAACAGCTGCTTTTCCCGGTCATTCAAGATACCTTTTTCAGCAAATGGTGAAAGGTACTAGAGGAAGGTAGGCTGTGCGCTTTTACTAATTTGTTCACGAGGCCGTCACCATGACCGTCCGCACGAATGTTCTACCGAAGTTGGCTTTTTGATGACTAGATCAGTATAAGGTACAACGCGATCGAGCGCAAAATTCGCGACTTCAAATGTTTCTGACTTTTTTTAGGACTGGATGAACTATCTTGAAAGCAAGAGGGCATCTTGCAATCGCTAACTACTACGAGATCGCTGTTTAAGCAAACCGTACCGGGCACTGGCCTACTTTTCTAAGACCCGGCAACTGTCGCTTTATCCTGTAACTTTTCTAAGAGCCAAACTTCGATTAAATATGTAAATAAATAACGAATATATGCGTTTTTCCAAATTTGGAATCCGTTGTGGGAAGCGCAGGAAATATACCTGTATGCGTTTTCTGAGCCATTATAACGTTGCTGAGGTCTCGTATTGCTAGATGGGATTTTTTGGGAAGTTTCTGTTAAGATTGTATCCTCTTCCTTATCACCATTTCAGTACCATATTTTTCGATCATTGTTCTTTCAGAAGACTGGTATTCTTGTTGAACACGGAGATTTCTTGGAGCTCATTATCGCTTGGTACAACTTATTCCTGATGTAGCATTTCGCTAGTTAGCTTATTCTTATGCATTCTTCGTGCTTAACTTAGTCGATTTTCCATATAGTGCCATAATGCCAATTTCATGAATTTTGGACGTCGACAAAACCACATAGCGCGTGCGAACTTTGGGCCATTCAGCAACCAGTCACGCCTTTTTGAGATGACCCCGCCCGAGTTTTGAGCCCGACGTAGTCTTGCTTCCTCACACTGTCATGGCGCCGAGTTCTAGATGTTTCTATATATCCAGATATATGCATTATTTAGACTTTGACCTACAGTTCACTAATGGAGTAGTTTCTGCAGATATTATTTATTCACTAGAAAACATAGTTGAAATGGGGAATTAGTGATCAGTGGTAGAAATCATGAGCGGAAGGGCGCGTTGTATTGAGAAACAAAAACAGTTGAGCGAAAAATTGAGCGAAAAAAAGTAGCGATTTAGATTGATTTCACGAAAGAATGGGATAGAGTATACACTCTTTTGTTCGACTCAAAAAGTCATAAAAGTTATGGGCAGTCGACAGTATTTTTCGCAATTGAAGTGGATAAAAATCGTGGGCCATTCAGGCACGGCGAAGAAAAACGATTATCTACGGTTATGATCCGTTCCTTGAAAACACTTTTAAAGTGTCATCGCTATTTCCGCACAATTCAAACACATCAACACATTTTTCGGCTGTTGTATCCCCATATCTTTTCAGCCTACTTCTATGTCAATTTTCATTTGAGGTTTTTCCAACTTCATAACCTCAATACTGCCATGCATATTCTGTTTTTTTTTCGCCTGACCAGTCACCATCTCTCCCCTTTCTTCACTGTTTGTTTTCCCAAAATTGTCTCGCTTCCTTCGCCTAGCGATGTACGGCATTTGCACAATGCGCTTTGTAAGCGGAAATTAGGACGCACTAATTGGTAAAGATCGACCACTCTGGAAATAATTGCTATGAGCATGCGTAGAATTTGAATGGGCTTATTTTTAGCATACGCAAATATTTTCAAGCGTAGCATGAAAAAAGAGAGGGAAAATAAGTGTAACAAAATCAGCAGAATAAATTTTTATTCATTTGAATATATGGTAGAGTTTTTCATCCTCACTTATCAACAGTTTACGAAAATTTCCAGCGATATTTGTGGGCAAAATCTTAAGCTGAAATCAGCGAAGAGTGTTGAGCAAGATCATTTCCTCAAGATGTTGTTAATCATAATATGGGTGCAGCATGTTTACCTGGGCGTAAAAACATTCTTTTACTAGATTTTTTACTATGCCAAAATTAATTGCGCGGAAATTTCCTATAGTTAGTTTTTCCCCAATAACAGATTGACAAGACTTGTTAGTTCACCATATCTTAATAATTTACTCGTTCTGCATGAATATGTTTTTGACCATATCCGTAACTACTGACGACACCCAGATTTGGAAGACGATCAGAAACATGGTCACTTCGGAAACAGCAGGCCGATTAGGTGAAATTTCTTCTACTCGTTCATTGATTTTTTGATGTATGTAAAAGTAGATGTTGTTTGACCACAAGTGAAAGCATCAGTCCCAAGTATTAAATGCGAATCCATAACCTTGCTTGGAAAAAGTGGAAAGCGGCGGATACGGGTGCTGTCTACAACCGATGTTTTCGCTTCCTATCCATTAGTGGTTATCTAAGGAGGCTGTTGGAAGGAGGGGAGGTGGGGGGGAAGGGATGACCATTAGCCGAAGTACAACTTTAAAAGTGTTTTTCCACTAATATGTGCTATATAATTAATCCTAACTAATTTCATTGTCTCTCTTTGCTCTACTTTTAGATATTTCCTCGCGTGTTGAATTATTTTCTTGTTTTCATATTTTCGTATCCAGTCATCCTTCGATTATTTTAGCCTCTGCTTCATACTTCGTCGTTTCTTAACGAATTGTTCGCAGGAGCGCATAAAGTGTTTTCGCGTGGCGGCCATTGTTTACCATTCTATGTCCTTTTTAAACTACAAAAGTTTGCACCCTTCCGTTCGTTATTTCTTTTGTCAGTTGAACTTCACTGTTATTTGCTACTTCCTCCTCAGATAGTTCCCGCCCAACTACATTAAATGATTGTCGTTGAGTAGCTACGACGTCATATACGGTTAAATGTTCTGTGTATGAAAGGTTTTTCTTTGGAGTCATTATGAAACTAATAGAAATCACTCGGAAATGCATATAATATAGTAAGTGATGCGATGGTACTGGGGATGGGACAGGTTCATTTCCTGCTGGAAAGTGTTGCTGAGATTGGTGAAACGACTGAAGAAATTTTTGAAGGGAAATGTTCGCCACTGCGAAGCGCGAAGTCGATGTGGGAGCATGCTCCACCGTTGCCGCAGCACATCCATCTCGTTATGGCGCTGTTGCAACTCTTCGCACAGCAGGTGATGCTTGCACAGTTATATCGATACGGATTTATCAATTCTGGTATGTCACATTATGTTTGCATTTATCAGTTTGACGCTACGCGTTTTAATCCTCCTTTGTTGTTTTTGAGAATCACTCATGGCATTCGCATTAATTTTGGTGTATAGCGTCCTTTGATGATTTTTTCAGTAAACAAACATTCGTGGTAAATTTGTGGGATGGATTGCAGCAGTTTTACTTAAGAATCGTTGATCATAAATTGATGGCGATTTGCATGCTTCCGTTAGTTCTCGGTCAATATCTTCGGCATCTTACAGCCAAAATCCCACCGTTGTTTTTTGTAGTATGATAAAGAAATCTTTATAAAATATGTTTTAAAATTGCTTTTTTAAACTCACATTCTCCCTGAGTAGTCTCATGTCGCCGAAGGGCAAGCGGAGCGTCATAGACCTTTTCATAATTTGACGCTTATAAGTTAGGATTTTTTTCCTGTGAATAGGTCGGCGATCAGTTATCACACTTCATTCTGGAGGGGTGATCCGTTGTGCAGGCAAAGGTGTGGATTTGGATTTTCTAATGATGTCACTATTTTATTGGCGCTTTGAAAAAAAAAAAAAACATTTTAATGCAGTGTTCATGTGAATAGCATTAGTTTCGCCTTAAAGACAATGCCGTTAATTGATTCAACTCACTTTCTTCGAATATTGGGGTAATCCCATCAACTTTTTATCTCATTTTGAGTCGCGAGAAAGTGAATAGCAAATGTTGCAGAACTTCTATAGTTCAACGATTCACTTCTTAATATTGTTTTAACAAGGAGCGTTGATTTTGGCTCAAGCTTCAGTGGTGCGCATTATTTGACGGCAAACGCCAGCCATTATTTCCCCTGTTCCTTGCACAATTCGTTCTTTTATCGTTTCCGTCGACGAAAATAGGGCCATTTCCCATAAGTACTTATTTCAAAAATCAACTTTGCTTACACTGCTGATGCTTTTTGCATTTGTCCATTCACACCAGTTCCTCACTTCTCATATTGCTGATGACAAATTGGTAGCGAATGTGGATGCACTTATGCTTCATCCAATTTAATTTGCTTAATTGAGCGGTTGATATCGGATAATCGCCTTAAGATCCGGTAAACTGAATTCACTGCGAATAATTAGCGATTGGACTGTCTGCTGTGTACAAAAGAATTTTTTATTGTTATATGATGAAGGCGTATGTATGAGTGACGAGTGTTCTACGAATATTTTGACAGCAAAGGTCGAACTATGCGGTGGGATTTGTAACCTTTCATGGCAGATCACAACTGTGCAACAGATGGAGATGCAAGTGATTGCTGCGTTTATCTCGCGGGGAATAACATTTTCACGAAACTTTGTTTGTGATACACAGTTAATAATTCTCTAAAATCTTTTTTTCGCTTAAAATAGAAAATAATAGTTGATCGGCGCAGCCTCGACTGTTATATCCAGCTACAAAAGAGTCAGAGGGAGACGGATGGACGGTCTATATGAATAGGAAAAAGCTACGAAGTCGTGTTAACAATGCAACGCAATCGTCACGTTGTTAAGTTTATTCGAAAGGTCTGTTTTGTTGAGCGATCGTTGATCAAGAATCTCTTTGCAAAGAAAGCATATTCTCGTACATCTTAACTCAGTGAATGTGAGAGGTGGATTAATCCTGAAGGAATGCACAGGCGAACCTTAACGAAACGTTTCGGCATTGTGACGCCATCATTGGTCATCACAGTTACTACAGGTCCCTCAGCATTACCTGCAGTGAAGGTCGAAATGCGCGTAACAGCACTACCTCACATGAACTTCATTTTAATATTCAAGGAACTAAGTCACTGGTTAAGTAGTCACAGCTCGAGGTTTGAGGCATCGGCAGGTAAATTCCTCTAGCGCTTATGGAAATCACTGAGCTGCAATCGCTTTTTCATCCTCTAAGAATTGCCGGAATTCAGTCGAACACCGCAAACAACGAAGGAACGCCTTCTTTGTGTGGACTTTTTGAAAGGCGATGCTGTTAGAGAATGCACTACATTTGAACGCTGTTGAAAATGAGTTTGTATTGGCAGCCAAATTCCATGAATAGACGAATAGCAGTGACATAAAACAAATATGGCAAGTAGAAGTAAATGTTTAAAATTGAATGAATGCGGATCCCTTAATTATGTGTTGAGTGCAGTTTGACACCTTGCGAAACTGAAGAGGACCTGGCCTTAGACGAATTTGAACGTGAGCAGCAAGTGCTTCGTAAAGAACGATCGGTAGTTGACATTTCGATGCATTATTTCGCTTTCAGAGCCGCTCTTATTTATTGCCTTTTGGAGCAGATGCCGCAGTGCTCAATGATGCTTTTATGGCACCAGCTAGCCTTGATCATGAAAACTATGAACGCTTTTTGCTAAGCAAATAGATGCTATTATTATACGAACAAAAAATTAGCTGTAGAAAGGCGATTATGGCTATTCTGCCACGCCCCAGAATGACGCCGTTTATCCCATCTTATGGTCACCCATTGATAAGGTGCACTCTTCGTCATGTGATGCTCGCTGCACGTTTTTCATATTCTTGCTGCAGTGTTGGAAATTCGCATAAACGAAATTCTTGTGCACTAGCACTAAGTGAAGTAGATATGTTATATCCTCGAAGAATTAATAATTTCGAGCGCATACGTTCGCATCCCTCTCTTCCTTCCCTCTTTCTGAATTCTTTTTTCCCGCACTAGCGCTGCAAGACATTTAAAAACAATTTCTTCAGTTTTCACTGCCCATGTTGGATGTCTGCTTGATCATCCTATCAGTTGAGAGGAGAGAAACTGCTCATAAATGGCAAAAATAAACGAGATAAACAGTGGTATAATAGTGCAGTTGGTCTCGTCTAATCGAAAATACTTTTCATCACATAATGTAAACTTTAATCTCGCGACACTGGATTTCAACTTTTATATGTTTGCTTCTTTGCCACAGTTGATTTCCTGTTGATTTATCATTTTGTCAATATGCTTCATGGTTTTTTTTATTATGTATTGGCGTTTTTTCATGACCTACTGCATAGCGAAATTTGACTGCCTGTATGTTTAACTTGTTTTCAGGGGACTTTTTGAATACCGAATTAGATTTTGCATATCAACGAGCGCGGCAATTGGCCACAAATTTGCCGATGTTGGATAATCGGCTGCAAGGGTTTCGTATCTCGGCTCATGATCTCTCTGGAGCACCAATTGGCCCCAATCTCTTACCAAGTAAGCAGTGCTTATCGAAATACATATTATGCACGAAGGGGCTTCTTTATTTTGGTGTGCTTCGAGGGATTTGAGTGTTTAAGCGAAGAATTGCATCAGTTGTTGAAGAATCCTTTTCATGTATAATGCCTCTCGCATTTAGCTGTCCCAAGAATATTTTGGCTAAATTTAAAGAACATTCAAATTAATACACTAATCAACGTTTCGTGTGGAAAACGGGCATTGTTTTTCCCAGTTCTGAAATATTTTCTCATACGAAATTTGGCCAGCATAACATACTCCATACGAGGAACTCTTGAGCCAGTGTTCAACTTGCTATGTTCATCTCGAGATACGTTATGGATACTTAAATGCATCTAGCAGTTCGCACACATTTTAATGTCGGTCTCCTCACATTCCACAGCTGGTCGAATCGAATTCTAGATCCGGTCGGATCAGATAAACAATCTTTTTTTTTAAAATTTCTCTCTTTTCATTGTTGACAAACCGTATGCTATTTTTCGCTTCTTTTATTGTGTTCGGATGCATTTTTGTAATTGTTCCGATCCTTACGAGTTGTGTTATATATGCTCGGTTCAGGAACGATCGCAGTTAGGGTTTCACATAGCTGCTCATTGCTTCTTACAGAGTATTCAACCTTTAAGCAAACATTATGCTTCAGAAGTGCTGGGCCTCATCTCACCCATTTCGCTCGCTTCTCATCTGCTTACTTGGCCAGGAATCATTTCCCCTTATAGGTGGTAAAGCATTATTCCATGCTGGTGTAAGCATAAGTCGCACACATAAAGCGACCGGGATATTCAATGTCTCATCAAATAATTTCACGCTTCAGTGGCAGTCCTGTGCTTCGTGGATTCTTTTAGACAGTGTTCATGTATCCAGAGGACTAGGGTAGTAAATATTTTTCTGATAGTAACATGGTGCGATGTTTATTGCCATGCGAACGAAAAAGTTTAATTTGTGCGGCAGATTTTCCTGACGTCAACACGGCCCTGATGGTAGAGAGAGCGCCAAAAATGGGCAAAGTTGCGGAACTCCTGATCTTTCCTGTGATGTCATTATTAGCTTGCGATAGACAATTGAGGTGTTTATCGAAAGGGTCTCAAAAGTTTTGATTGCTTCTGTTTATTTCAGTCCTGATGCATGCTCGTCTATTCGGTATTCCGTTGGAATTTGTGAATCTCGTGATAGCGCTATTCGCCTATGCGTGTTCGTATCCATCAGTTTTCTGGCGTGTCAGCAAGCCATTCAGCTTCTTCTTCTCGGCACATCTTCTCGTCCATGTCATCACAGTCATTTGGTCGTATCTCGGATTCAGTGTTCTTTACCGCATCCAAGAGACTAGCTATGCGAGTGTTCGTCCTGTTGGCCTCGGTCAGTTATAAGCATATGAAGAATTGAAATTGTACTCCTATATTAGCTTTGCATTTTTTTCTCTGGCCGATTATTTTGGCCCCCTCCCCCCTCCTCCCCACTTCTCCCCTCCCCACCCCACCCTCAAAACAATGTTGATCAGTCTAGCGAGACATTATGCTTGGGTACTGCTATAAAACTCCAAATATTTCTGGCTGTTACACAATGGACTTCAACGCGGTTAATCAGTTGTGCTGTAAAATAAATCGCACGTGACTATGCGCAATCAGACTATCTAAAAATGAAAGGCATTTCATTTGCGAAAATTTCCTGCTCCATTATTTCCATCATTTTTCTCCTCATCGATTCTCTAACATACGTGCTTCATTCTTTTAAAAATCACAGGGCAGTATCTGAGTTCGTCGAGGCCACTGAAAGTTTACCATCCATTGGCAATAATAGCGACCTACGTGACAACGATGGTGCTCATTAACATCGCTCCCATTGCACTCTATACGTACGGGTACAACAAATATTTTGTGAGTTTATGCGAATTTTTGTGACATTATAATTTATAATTTATATTCGTTACAGTATATCGGGTAGCCTTGATTGTTACTTCCTTCATTCTCCTTCCTTCCCTCAATAGGATTCCTGACACGTTCTTTAAAGGCTTGAGTGCTGTGACAGAATCATCTTTCATAGTATGTACGTCAAGTATACGCGCTAATTTGGCGCTGTCGTCTTATCCAACTGAGGCAGAGCGCAGTTTGTCAATTCCTCCTTTCCACGCCTGCATGCTGGTTACAATCCGTGCAATATAGCAGTATCCAGGTTCTGTATCTCTTTTACGCTACGATACAGCTAGAAGAACTGTGGTTTCGGCTGTACATATCCACTAAGAAAATGGTGAGTTATAGCGTCGAGCCATGCTTTGAAAAGTTAGCTGTAACTAAGCACTCATTTGACGTCAAATCATTTTAAAGTCTTTTTCGTTAGAACCGTTGGTTTACAATGTGCCTTATAATAAAGCCTCATCTCCTTGAAACTTCACTTTGAAAATATGGCAAGACATGGTAGCTGTCCTTGAACAACTGCAGATAACGTCGACGCGTGAAATCGCTTGCAGGATAATCAGGATAATCCTTTGTCACTTATGCGATGCCATTATAAGTTACGATTATGTTCCGTTGTCCCTATTTTTATCCAATTAGTTTTTATAATGCAGTGTTACAAGGAAGTGTAAAAGAAGCGCCTCGAATAATGCCTCGTTTTTTAAAAATCCTTAAGTCCCAAGTTTAGTAGGGGTTGCATGGAAGCTTTTCATCCACATATCAGCTATACAGGTTAATTTGATGGCGCTGCAATACAAAAACAGTGGTCGCAACCAGGGCACTAGTATTAACGGACCGCCGAGTGAATATTCGGAATACCGACGTCGAAGCTATCAGAAACCACCAGTCGCAAAGCTTTGCTGTGACGGGTATGTGCTGCTTGTAACCATTAGTGTGACAGCGTGAATATAATGATTTCATTTTCTCATTTACTCATTGAAAGTTTTTCTTCCACTTTATATATTCTTCGATTAACTAATGTAGCCATCTGCAAATAAATTTAACAGATTGCTGTGGTCAACAAATTTGTTCTCAGTGCAGGAAGTGCGCATACAGTTGTCGTTAATTTTGTTCGCTTACTGTGCTACCCGAACGGTGCTTTTAGTTTGGAAATGTGCTTGTTTTCTTGGGGTAGATAGTCTTTACTACCACGAAGTGAAAACAGGCATGGGAATAAAATTCAGAGTTCTGTCACGATAAACAGCTGCAGTTGGCTAGGAACGGCCGATTTCCGGAAACGATTCTTCTATCGGTGCAGAAAAGAGTATTCAATAACTGTGGGACTGTTGTAAAAACGAGGGTGTTAATCACATTCGCTGTGTTGTGAGTGTCGAAGTACGTTGCAACAGCTTAGACCAATTGCTTTCTAACAACAGTTAGGTTTTCATGAGTTCAGACTTTATAGCCTCTTTTTTTTTGTACTATGGCATTACACGTTTAATTCAGCCGTCGTTTCTATCCTATCATGAATCAAATGCCATCTGTAACTATTTCATAAGATGTTTTATTTATTGGTGCTAGCTGGTCTCGCTGCTTATAAATGGAGCTTTGTCGGTGTTTCGCGAGAAAACGGCTTTTTAGCGCTTCTGGAATAGCATTATCATCTTTTTCTTCGCGTGTTGCGTCAAGCCCGCCTGGGTGAGGGGTATATTTGGTAGTTTTATTGGGCGATAATTTCTCTACATCACAAAATCTTATGAACAAGTTGTGAGTCATCGTTCTTGGCAATCATGCATTTAGCATGAGACTATCACCTGTTGATAATCGATATCAATTCGGAGTTAGAACGCAGAATTTCGGAATTCAGTAGGTCGAAACCGCGTCTTATACCTCTGATCAGGGCACTAAAAATGTTTGGTCTGTCATTAGCCATTTCCATAAGTTGGGTGCCCTTATGCAAGCAGAATTTAATCAGCTTTGGTTGTAAATCGGCACAGTTTTCGACAACGCAGGTGTGCATTTTTGAATCCATGCTTTTACAAGCGCTTAGGGTAGTAGGTGACTGTGATTGACCCGAGAAGATCACTTAGAAAGCTTTCGCAACATTCTTCGAGATCCCACTTATGGTGTATTTTCGTTGCTGTCGTTTGTAACTCTGTTGCCAAACTGTCATGAATTTGGACCTTTTGTTGGCATTTAAGATGCAATGCGCATGAATACGTACTGGAGATTTATTATTGCGGTTAATTGAGTTGGAACAAAGTTTTTAAAAATAACACTATCGTTCATGCTATATCAGAAGATGTCCGATGTAACATTATTATATTCGTGACACTGCTCAACAATGAAGTTTGTGGAAGAAAAGTGATGACTGGAAGAATGAAAAGCAGGGGAACAAACTTAGTCCCGAGAAAAGTGTGTAAAGAGTTCTGTACAGATGTATGTCGATGATATTCGTTGACAAAAATTTATTCTTGATTTTAGAAAATTCGGAGGAATTTACTGCCTCTGATTGCAGTTGATTACGATTATTTGAAAATTCCCAGTTGAAGTTGTAAACAAATTTTCCGAGTTTTGCTTTAATAGTTGATCTTAAACGATCTATCATTATCGAATTACATGCCAATTTTTGTCTGCAAACTAAATACGGCGGTTTTCTTCGCTGCTACTTCGCGTCATAGTGCGGCTCCGTTAGTTCACTCGTAAGCCATCGTAGTGTCTGTTTCGTAACAAAGAGCGCTACCTGCAGTGAACCGTAATCAGTTGTTCTAGCAACTGTGTGGCTTTGGCTTTTTCGTTCTGCTCATTTCCGTTGTCGCTTTGCATGTTTGTGCTGAAGTAAATACTCTGTCGCTTTTGCCTTTACGAGTCGCGCTGTTAATGTCTTATGTAGCATTGCAGTTCGTTCCTTCCGATGATTCTGGCGGTTCCTTGCATCACGTTTGGGGTGAATGGCTCCTGTATACAGTCACGAGAAACACTGTTACTCGCGAGACTATCCACGACGACGTAATGGCCCGCGTGGTGTTTACGATGTACACTTGTTGACCAGAGCCCCCGATGTACACTTATTGAAACGCTTGCTCTCTAGTGGTCTAAGCAGTATTCTGCTAGAGTTGTTATGAAGTGTGGTGTCAGAAGGATGGCATCAGCCGTTTAAGGGCTTATTGCTGAAGGCCGGGATATTGAATTATGAAAGTTCTTATAGCGAATTGTACGTGAAATATCTTTATTTTCAGGTATGCGCCGCACATTATAGCAATCATATTGCTCGTTCTGATTGTTATCGCTAAAGCGCCCACAATTTATGCTTTAATGGTGTTATATCAGGTGAGTGCATTTACTATTCGTAAGGATGCGTTTTCTGAAACTGATCTTCAAAGAGTGGAGAACATTTATGTGCAACTTTTCGTTCCATCGAAGCTTTTTTCTAGAATGTATAATGACAAAAATCATTTGATGGAATTCTAAGGTGCATCTTTTTCTGAATTAAAGAATTTTCCGTCTCCTTTTCTTGTAGAACACTATTTACATATTTGTTTGTGTTGGATTTCAAACTGTTTCTTTTATTCTTCTTTTCGCCTAATATCTGATCGAATCACTCCCGACAATGATAACGAACACCTATTCCTTCAGGATTTTTTTCCTCATATGAAGCAGCAATGTATTTGAATAATCACGTTAACGATGATGTTTTTAGCTGTTGGGCGGGTTATATAAAGGTGGATTGTTGATGCTTCGTACTTATAAGGCGAATGTAGCATTAAACAGCAGCATATTTTTCATCCTCGTTGAGACTTGCAGCGTTCGCTCATAACAAACACCGCTTTTTTTTTATAAAGAAGTGTCTTGTGCCTGGTTGTATGGGCGTCATTTGTGAGTGGTAAACAGTCGCTTTACTACATTACTGCGAGCACTGTATTACTGTGAATAGTCGCTTACGAGCGCCTTCTGAAAACCAAAAGCGTAGCTCTTAAACTAGGGAGGTATAGACAGAAGCACCGGTCATTTCCTTCTGATAGCACCACTCTTTGTCAACAAAGCTGTTCCGTAATCAAAGAAAGATTCAGAAGTGCTTGCATTTTGTAACCTTTCATTTTTCTTCATACTGTCTTTCCACAGTGTTGTTAAATTTTGTAGCATGAAGAGAAACCGTTACTGCTGTCGTGTATTGTAATCGATATTACCTACCTCTTTACGTGGATCATCTTCTGGCTTATTTTAACACTGAAGAGAGATTGGAATTTCAAGGTTGTGCATCAGGTTCACGAGATTATCGCCCTTCAGGTTAACTTTATCAGGAATTCATTTGCTTTTGTTCACTTCTTTTTGCTTATGACCATCGTTATTCTTGAAAATACTTCATCCATTCTTAGGCCGCATGCGTAAAGAAGTCTTAACTCTGTGCAGTTATGCTAAAACACGGGAAGGGCAAGAAAGATGCTAAGTTATGCAAACAGAAATATTTCAATTTTGTTTTGCCACGAAAACTTTGCGTTGCGAATATTGTTTTTTTTTAAATGAATATTCAATGATGAATATTCAAATTTTCGTTGAGCGTAGAGCGTTTATGCAAGAACTGGCTTCAGCTGGATACATATGACTCACTGTCATAAATTTAAACGGATGGGATTGAGAGTTGGATCAGTGAAAGAATTCTGTAGCTTATCCCCACATGATCCTTGTGCAAATCAGTAAATCTGGGGTATGAATAGGGAAGCAAGTTCGTCGATTTATGGCTGGTAAATCAAGGCTAATGTGACCTGGAGGGGAGAAATTGAGAATAAGCGTAGGCGATGAATCATCAGGTAATAACTGAAGAGGTACTAAACTAATATCCTCCTTTCAGCAGATTTTTCGCAAATTAGCAAAATGATTCATCACCTTGATGATTTGTTTCAAACTTCCTTTTTCTTGAGGAAACCCGTTTTTAAGAGGAATCGTCTCACTGCCCTATGCTGCTTTATCCTTGATTTTGATATAGCCATAACTCTTTCCTTTTACCTATAGAACGTGCACCAAACAATGGCAACCACTGCGGCATCGATTTGCGACAAAAATCCGTCGGAATTGAAAAACGCTCTCATTCTCATGCACGGTGACCAGGTAAGCGTCCTTTCTTCAATTCTTATATTCTGATGAATGTGTCTTGTACGTTTCACAGTTTACTCCGCAATTTTATGTATCGTTTTCATAATCCTCATTTTTGCAATCCTCGTGTATTCTGACTCTGGCCTCGTTTTCTTCGAAATTATCAGGAAAAATTGTGGAAGTTTATTTCCATTCGGAATTTTATTAGTTATTTGGAAATGTTTGAATTCAGAACTGAATGTAACTGATCAGTGCGGTAATAGAAAATGAAATTAGTTGCCAGATGCATGCGCAAGAAACCTATCTTCATCAAGATGCAGCGGTATTCCTTTTTCTGCTTCATTATCTTCATTTTTGTATGCGAATTGTTGTTTTGACACTGAGAATGACTTTAGTACGACGTTTGTTCTTTGCATATAACGGTCGATAATCGTTGGCTTTTTTCTTCCGATAGATCCGTTCCTGAAAAATTGTAGGGCATCTTTGCCATGTAGTTAGACATCCTCGTTTTTTTCCTCTTCGTCTTTTGATCGTTTGCAGATGTACATAACCGATGATCCAATGACTAAGCAATCGGTTCTACGGCATGCGCAAAAGAACGGCATGGGCGGATCTGTCGATGAAGTGTATTGGCTGAAGACCAATGGTGCACAATCCCCTAGCACAAGGTATTTCGTTGTTGAGGCTTCGTTGTGTAAGCGTTTGCATTCGTCAGACATCATCGGAAGTTGATCAACAGAAGCGGTTTTTGTAATTCTTGTATGGAGCGTATGGTAGGTTTCATATGTTGATGTTATTGCTGACATGCGTCGAGTACGTGACAATGAAGGGAAGACGGTTTTTTCTGAAGATTTCAGTCTTATGCGGTATAAGTAGGACTTTGTACCATATTGCCGAAAGATGCGGTAGCGTATTTTTGTTGCCGCTTTGTATAGACTCGAATGTGCCATTCAAGAGCAGTAAGCTGTACTAGAAGTGGAAAACTGCACCAGTGAATGGTTTTCTAAATTAAAGAGTGGATCAGTTATATTATTTAGATGAGGTGGTGGAAACCAGAAACGGAAGAGTGGGAAATAGTATGTGAGCTTGTTCATGAAATGTGAATTCCGCTAGCAATTCATATCTTACATTAATGAAGGAGCTTTTGTGCTTGGAAGTAGATCGGTTTCAGGTAGGCTTCTATTCAGAGCGTTATTAGAATTTGGGATGGTCTTCTCCTTTACGATGACCACTTTGCATATGTGTTTTCCCTTGCGAAGACGGCCCACCCCACTTTTCTTTCCTCGTCCCATAACACCATCTAGTTAATACAACTAAACCGGCCTATAATCTGCATAATTATTTATCCTTCTAATTTCTTTGTCTTCGCATAGTTTAACTTTAATGATCCGTTGAAATCAGCATGACTGGGTAGCCTAAATATTCTACCACATCCCTCGTAAACCCCCTGTACAGTCCGCCTAGTGTTGCCTGTTGTGCCGAAACGTCGAGAATAATCTACGAGGCGTTCATCGCCTCGTATTCGATATCTGCAGAGCAAGAATAGACGGATTGAATTTAATCGAATTAAAAGCACCATATATATTTGCGCGATTAAATAGGATGTTGTCATTCTTTTGTTCCATTTCCCACCTGCGTGCAGTCTTCCTGGTTATGGTGTGAGGTTTATTATAGCAATCCATAAATTCACTCACTTATAACGACTCCAGCAAGCGCATTTCAATGGTGCGTTGCTGTCATCTTTCACAAAAGCGTTTTGCGAAGCGCGTCCGTGTGTATGTGTTTTCGCGCCTGTACATCTGTCTCATCGGTAGTTTAAACTCGGAAATCACTGAAGCTTGAAATTGCCAAATTTCTCGAATATTATCTACGCTGTATGATAACTACGTACACCATAGTACATATTAATCCATTAATGCTGAAAGAACTAATCGGCAGTAACAAGTGGGAAAAATTTCCGTACATTTCGCGCTGATCGGTTTTTCGTGTTTCACTGATCCGGTCGCAGAAAGTGGATGTTTTGTAGATTTGTGAAACGATCGGGACTGTTAAGACTTGAATGTATCATTGCGCCTACTTTTTATTTTTGGCAAGTTGAGGAATCGGAGTCAAATGAAGGGACTGCAGAAGTGCAGATCGTGTTACCTTCTCTACGCGCTTCGCCATTTGTTTGTTTGCCAAATCCTTGGTCAGCTTTTGGTTTCATTTGAAAGAAAAACAGTGATAATGCCGAATTGCGATTTAAACTTTTGCTCCTAGTTGATGGCTTCTCGACTTATTTGAATACCGGATGGACATATGTTAGCTATATGCATAAGCTAGCTTTGTGTTGATTTCTTTGGACAATTGAAACAGCATAATGCTGCGCAACTGAACTGTCCACCAAATTAAAGGAGATTGCGAAGTCGCTCTGATTTATACTATTTGAAGGAAAATCCCCTTGAACGAGAGTGCAAAAGGAACGCCTGAGATGAATCGTTTATTGGGGGGAACTGCTGTGAGGCGGCAAAGCAGCGACGACATTCCAACGCCAACCGGCGCCTATCATTCGGTATTCATTTTATTTCATTCCATTTCAAGTCGATGTTGTGCGAGCTTAACCGCCATCACTATTGTTGGCGAAACGATATACTGGAAGATTTGCTTGTTTTTGGGCGGTTTCTTTATACTTGCAGATTTGTTTGTACAATGGCATATGCAACTGCTCTGATGTTTTCTGTTCTGTCGTTGCCTCGATTCATCTGGATAGTTTTCGTGCCGTGAATGAGTTGTCATCCGCCTACACTAATTTTTGCACAGATTCATACTTTACTGGGTTATCTTGCGGCGTGCAATCTAATTTTTTGGCGAATTTCGTTCTTCTTTTTGATGATGAATCTTTTAGACACAATATTTTGGTCAAAACTTGTAATGCGCTAATGTTCTTTGTGCTGCACAGTAACATTGCTAGGAAGATTACTGTTTCAGTAATTCGAAAGTGGGGCGTTCCAATGACTGAAAAAGTCTACGAAGTTTCTTGATTACTTTTTTAAATTTTCTACAGTTTGCAATTATTCCTAATGCTTGTTCACTCTCTGATTGTGGCTGGTGTCCCGGAACTATCTTCACTTGCAGCTCTCTTCTTTCTGTGGTCAGGATGTTTATGCTCAGCTCATATTATGAACGAAACATGTATTTCTATGTGTTTTGAAGCTGCATATGTCGGTTGTAGATTGAAGGGTGCGTATCTGATTCTTCAGCGAATTGATGCTGAAGCTATCTGCCTTCAAGTATGCTAGAATAAGTTGATTAGATATGTTTCATTCGGCGAGACAGTAGTCCCTCAGCTATGTTCACGATCTTTTGTTTATCTGTTGCTACAGATGCTTGCGAGGGTTATAAGTGATCTTTGAAAGCTGCAAGCGGTGGCTGTTGCGAGAATCGAAGCTGGAAGCGCTATCAGCGCTAATATGACCCAAGTTTATATAGCTTTTGTTGAAGTCTTTTTGCTTTTCGCAGGTACGGCGTACACCCGCAGTGCAAACGTCGCAGACAAACACTCAAACGGCGATGGTACAACCACTGTATAGCACCGAAGGAAGTCCACATGAAGAGCGAAATGCAGGCAACACATTCGGCACGTTGCAGGTGAAGTATCGCTACTGCTTTGCGCGCCGTTTGATAGCAGTAAATAAATAGGCTGAATCGGCTTCATCACGTTTTTTGTGTGATGGGCACTAAAGAAATACCGCTTCCTTCGTAATGCAAATTATTGCATCGCCATATGTGCAGTGATTCCTCTCCAGGTAGCAGTGTTTTCGATTTTACTTCAAGTCTACTTTCTCACTCGCTGTTTTTAGTGTATTTGGTATCGTTGATGTGAATTTGACGGCCGTTTGTGGTAAGGGAAAGAGGTATTCAAATTCTCAAGGATTTGCTGTTGTCTTCGTCGATGATATCATTGTTCGGATGAAAAGCAAACAGAATTTTTAGAGACAACCTAGCCGCTTTTTAACATAAATGAGCCATATGACATCGTCTCGTAATCGTAGCATTGCAGAATAAATCAATTTGAATTGTACTGAAAAATTTCTTTCAAAATGGCTTATACGATAATCGATTATTATAAGTCCATTTTGATGCAACTTTTGAGTATTAGGGTTTTGTAGGGTCTCAAGTATGAAGGGTTTTTTCTCGTTTTATTTGCTGTTTGAAGCGCTCATCTCAACAGTTCTAAAATAAGCAATTATTTAAGAGCATGAATCGGCTATTTGAAGCTCACTTTCTCATTGGATGGTGTGATTTTTTTTTATCTGCAAGGTGTTGTCAAGTTCTGCTTGTAACGCGTTAAAATTGAGTTTCTTGAAATTTAGCTCCTGACAATACTACATAACCTTGGAGAGAAGCCCTAGCATGTTTGCATCTGTGCAGTGAAGGGAAAAGCTTAGACGGTTGTTCTAGTTCGGGATGATGCGGTCATAGAAACTCACCGACCAGGTTATGGAGTTTAGTGCATTAAGAGTTGTGAGGGTGAATTTCTTGCATTCCGCATCATCGCCGTCTGCACTAAAAGCATTCGTTGAAGTTGCTTCATAGAAAAACTTCAGCGCAGTCAGCGTGTCGAGTACGTCGCAACGTTGAACAGACCGCCAGTGACTCAAGTACAGCGTTCCGCTATGCAAAACTCTCTTAATATGGCTACGATCGCATCATCAGATTATGGTCGAAGCCAAATTACGGTAACAATCTCTTTCTTTTGACGTATTTCGCTGAACGAGTGTAGTTATATTAAAGAGTGCAGATTCCTTGTTTCATTGCGTAAGTGCAGCTGAGGTTTGTTCTGATTCACGTGTGGCTTATTAAGTCAGGTTACCGTTCGTTATTTCAACTACACCGCTTTATCATTTTCCACTGCAGTAAAGTGTAAATTTCTTTATTGTTTAGTCAATTGTTCCTTGATGCTTTCGCAGTTAACGTAATATAGTTATCCACTACAAGAATCCCCAACTTCCCAGTGTTTTATGTGTTTTCGATATCACCTTCAGCTGCAGTACGCACGCCATCCTATAAAAGTCTTCCTGCTTAAATAGGTAGGTACCTAAGAGGAGCCTAGTTAGGTCGGTAATGTTGGCGTAATTTGAGCCACCGGAAGCGTATGCTTCTATCCATAAGAGCAGTCCTCGAGGCGGTCCCTCACAGATCAGCGATTCTGGCTTAACGCAACGCCGTGGATCTGCTACAAGAGAGGATGTTGACAACTCAACTTATTCGAATATTAACGCCGCTTATGGTAGCACGTATTCTGCCTATGGTCGCACCCCTGCTCAGGTATGAGTAGTTGTCTGTTGCTCATGTGAATGTTTAGCGTCACTGGTGCTGTGATCAATGTTATATGGAGGAAGGAGGCCATCCATTTCTCAAAATATGCTTTGTATATTCTGGTGATGAAAACGGGGAGTAGATTTTTGTTCGTGTAATATCTGTTAAAGGTTATGCTGTTTAGCTGCAGATGATATAAGGGGCGCGTAAGCTAGTTTGATTATTCATACAATATATGGGAAATTTTGCATACTTTTCGCACTTTATTAAGTTTTCGACTAGGTTTCTAATTTTTTAATTAAGTTTCTGCTGTTTTTGAGATCGATTCTTGTATCGCACTTGGCTGAACTATTCACTTTGCCTATTGCTTCCTCACTTCACTCCAAAAATTTTCTGGTGTAAGGTATACCTTTCGAGGTAGTTTCATATACAATACAGAATCAGCTGTCTGCTTTCCAATTCCATTTCTTGTTCTTTTCCAAGCGTCTGTATGAAAAGCGAGGATTCTTTCGTGACATCTTCCATCAGTTTCCTGTGATTTGAAATCCGGAATCTGTTTTTGTGTTCAGATATGCTGTGCTGCAAAAATGTGACTTCTATAGGGGAAACGCCATCAGGAAACGTTTTCATATGCAGAGATACTGATGAAAGGTCGGAGGGTAACTTGTTAGTCGGGGGGTAGCATATCAGTCGGAGGGCAGCTTGTTGTGAAGGGTCGTTAACAAGTGACTTTCCTGAGGAGCAGTGACAGTGAAGTCGGGAGGAAAAAAAGGGAATGCAGCATATGAGCAAGTGTTACTTTAATGCAGAGAGATAGTTTCTGTGCCAAGGAAGCAGCTATCAAGGGGTTTGACCCATGTATGATTCGCTAAAAAATGGGGTGCACGACAAAAACGCGATCGCGGGAAGTTTTTAGCGCGGTATTCATACACAAGGAGTGATTTTTTGTCCCCTTATTCCCGCTATGTTGTCCGAAAGATTGAGAAATTTAACTGAAGTTTTCTACAAGTTTTGAAGAAAAGTTCATAAGGCTCACGGTTAACCTTAGAGGACATCTTAAGGATTTAAGACAGGAAAAAGTTTAAATTTCCTAGCTATTCACATGACTTTCAAAGCAGAAAAGAAATCACATGACTTATTTATCTGCTACCTCATCGTTTCTTCTTTCTGATCGCTGGAAATCCTTCTAATCTTGTTTCCTGCAGTTGTCTTCTGAATAACAGCGACCTGACGTCCACAGTTCATGGATGTCAGCAACAACAACTGTTGGCATTAATCTTCATCGTTTTGATCAAACGGCATTCCAATTTCATTTTTGATACGAAGTTCTAATTTTCTCCGTTCTTTCTTATTCGTTTTGATTTTTTACTTGTGCTGGCAATCACAGGGAGTGCTGCTGTGCGCCATGTATGTGTTGAAAGAGCTGTTGTAACGTTGAAAGAAGCATTTAGCTTAAATATGTGTGATGGCTGGCAAATTATAGACACGAGCTCTGCAGAATCAACAAATAAGCCAACAAGCGGCGGCGGCTGCTGGTACAAGAAATGCAAGCAATACCTGTGGAGGGCAGCAGGCAAGTTGCTTTATCGGGTTCTTTTGCGACAGCATTTTAACATCTGGACTTGTTTGGCGGAGGCAAATGTTGTATTGATAATTCATTGCTTATTATACAATATTTTCTCCTCTTTTGCTTCCTTCTGCATTTGCCGTTCATCCCATCTCCCGAAAACTTCTTCACAGGTACTGAGAAGGAATATCTCGAATTCTTTACGTTGTTGCGGTGAAATCACTAGAATTTTCAAATTTTCCAACAGTTCATATCACTTTATATTGCTTTTTTTTGATTATACGAGCGAGTGTCTTTGGGTTCGACTGTTGTATGTTGTTGCTGCCTTGTTGATTCGATGTTGACGTTGAGTTACTTCTGCTGGGGAAGGGGAGTTTGTATCTTTGATACCTGCCGTCACTGCTATAAGATGTTTTAGAAGTTCCAAGTGAGTGTATCACAGCGAATGCCAGCCGATGGTGGTATTCCTTCGGCACTAAGTTCTGTGAGGGCAACTCCTGTGGTGGGTGAAGGTCGTGTTGCAGCACGTGGTGCAATGGCTAGCAGGTATTCTTACCCACCTTACTACACAGGCGAGAGTGCGCTTATTGTGTGTCTTCCACCGGTAATTGCTCACGATCTCATGTGATCTTCCTCATTCTGCAACTTATTACTTCCCAGTGAAGCGAAAAAGTAGAGCAGTTGTTGATACGGTAGGTGCAGCAGCGTTTCTTCCCATTGAGACAATCGAGTGCGCAAATATCGATAAATGGCGACAAAATCTCTAATGAAGTATTTGTATGAAACCGACTGGTTTATAAAGTCTTCTGCTGAAAAGACTATTTTTTGTAGATATCCGAGCAGCTGTGGATGTTCTCGGCATACAAATTTTACAGCACGCGTGGGTCGACATGTCAGAGTTGACCAATTAAATTGAAAGGAAAGAGGAGAGGAGAGCAAGATAGGTCTACAGTCAGACTATGCCTAAATAGTTTCATTGCCATCGCTCTTGTGGTTTCACAAAATCGAACTTTCATGCACAGAAGTCATCAGCAAGAAATGAATACACGAATACATGCGCAAGCATGATTTCTGCTTATGCTTTTCCATATATTTAACAAGTCTATAACAGAGATAAAAGATATTTCTCAGCAGTCACTTTGAACAGTATTTTTTGTTGGCAGAATATGAGTCTTCTCTTTTGGTTGTCAATAATCTAGCGAAAAGTATGTTTGTAGCCATAGAATGCGGTGAGCGCCGTATGGTAGATGCAGTTTCCCGGTTGTCCGAAGTTTTGAATTTCTGATGCTTTAGAACAAGCTGATGATGAAATCAGTTGGTGATAAATGACAAACATTCTCTTTTCCTTGTTAAACACACATTTTGGAACTCGTCGTAGTAATACAGTGATGTTTAGATAAGTTTTCTTTAGACAGGCACTGTTAAGTCAAGTTTTGCATAATATAACGTCCCATGTCAAAGGATTTCAGGGAACATTCACCATATCAGCGCTCTGCGAATCTCAAATTGTCCTCTTTCAACAGCGCGGTGAGCAATGCCGATCAGAAGAAGCATGCCGCGGCGCATGCATCAGCGCCGTCATCGTGGTCACAGCAGCGAACATCTGCACAGGCGATACAACCACCGACTGTGCAATGGACGAGCAATGCTGCTTATAATAAGGTTGCATTACTGGTCGTTTGTTAATGGTACTTTACAATTGGTTGTTCTTGCTAGACTAGACAGGCTAATCGGACAATGTGACTAGGATCCGATTTTGCTTGCCATGTTACTTGGGATTGAAGCCCAAGGTAGCAAATTTCCGATGGTTTCAGATGGGGATTTGTTAGAGAAATTGTGAGCATCCGTAAGTACAGCAAGTTTTATGCACATGCGTCCAAAATTACCATTATCTGCAACAACAGTGTGTATACAGCGGAGGAGTTGCGCATATGTACCTGTACGTGCAACACCTGCTTCGAGTTTTATGATGAACAGAAAGCATTCAAGAAAGGCTTTTTTTCTGTCTAGAATTCGAAAGGTGGGGGGGGGGGG
>JAARMF010001230.1:32636-45240 GCA_022844705.1 Toxascaris leonina | reverse complement strand
ATATATATAAGTGCTGAAACGTCTCATCATTTCGAATCAGTGTAATTTTAAGGGATTTCCTTATTGGAACATTCAGACTGAGCGGATACCTTGCGTGAAACTTTGATCTGTGATAGCTTCTGCGCTATATCCATGGGCGCAAAGATTATTTTCAAATGAGTTAAGCGTGAGACTGACCAACACAAGAATTCGGATTCTCCGAAGTCGCTCTGCCCCACGGTCGATCAAAGTGAAACGGCTTGCATCGTTCGCAATCGGTGCCGGCAGTATTGTGTTTACAGTCACATGTATATTTGCCCATTTTGTCGAACATACATCTGTTTAAAAGTAGCACGAATAATTAGTTCTGAATGAAATCCGCTCCATGTTGAAAGAATGAGTTCCCTGGCAGGCTGCACAAACGGCAACCCGAGTGACAAACCTAGCATGCCGGTTAAGAAAGCGATTAGATTGCACGTGATTCAATGATATAACACCAACGTGAAATATTTTTCACAAATTGTTAGGATACTTTTCCGAGTTCAACAAAAAGAGATTTCAAGAATGCATATTGAGCTCTGATTGAAATGAAATCAAGCTTTGGCAATCTGCAACAAAGCTGTAGTTCGATTATGCAAATGAAGACCATTCTATACCTTGATGCGTGTCCATTGCATTTGCAGCGACCACCCACTGCTAACTCACCCATGGAATAATAGTAGCGTTGCTTTATAGTGTCCAAATCAGTTATGTTGACACCGATGTCGTTGGCCAAGCCATAAAGCTCTGCCTGCAAAAATAGCATAATGTCCGACATGAAACGAGCACGACGCATTGGAGGCACCAAAATATGGGTCACCATACCTATCACGAGACATCATAAGTGAACATTTTCGTGATGAAATCCCTCCCAAACGGGTATAATAACTTATCATATCATAAGCTATGTAATATGCTACGAATCCGAATTTTCACGAGCCAAATTGCGGTAACATAAGGCGAAGCGACCAACCTGCTCTGGACTAAGTCTTGTAAAAATGATGCGAATGTCAGTGGCGGTAACCCAGTCCTGTAGAACAGGTGATTGTTCGAATTCGAATGCTGAAGGTCGTCCCTCAAGAGTGGCGAATGCAACTCGATTTGCCATCGGCGTTAAAGCATGCGCATCAGTGCAAAGTGCCTCCTATATTCAAAAGTAAATTTGAGCATGGATGCTCTTTTATTTCAAAATTCTTTATGTAATACTTACATTGCGAATAAGCATGTTATGTACAATCTTGTCATTTGTGGAAAAAGTCACCAGACAGAAAACGGAGCTATTTTTGCGGCTGCATTACTTAATGCTTGTGGTAAATGCTAATATTTTCGTGCAAAACAGTACTCAATATTTTTTGATACGGACTCCCACCTTCAACGAAAATTTTGTGGGTGGAAATAAATGTTTTACTGTGAGGATGCTAGCGGACACGCCAACTAAAGCAAATGTGAATTGTTTGGCAATATTATATCATGAGAAAATGACCTTTAGAAATTACGACATAAATGCCTGCAGAAACAGGTAAAATCATGCATTGGCATGTACTCATTGCACTTAAAATGTCCCACTTGGAAAATTTCTTAGCTAAAGCTGCAAAAATTTCTTTCCAAATTTTTCGTTTAAAGCACCAAAAAATGAGTTCTTTCTTTACGACTTGCGCATTGATTGTATGCTTATGTCACCAATGAGCGAAATGGTTATTCCCTGTGCACGGTATCGCATTTTCTGTCCTAATGCTAAAAGCAACCTCTTCTTTATCCTTCTCGTGCAGTACGTTCTTCGTCCATAGCTCTTTTGTTCGGACGAGTATAGAAATTTATTGTCCGAGAAAATGCAAATAGCGGATAGATTTTTATCACCATTGAACTGCTGCTCTTTGCAACGTCTTTTACGAAGAATTCTTTGTCTTAGAAAGATGCCAAGGCAAGTTAGATCAGAGGAAGTAGAATTTTAAGCTTACAACTAAATGACTTTTCATTATAATCAGAGACGATTTATGGCTAAAAATTAGGCATGTGATGAGAACCTGCTCGTTGTGCTTGCTGATTTCAACATTCGGTGCTCGCCCAAAAATCTTTTTGCATTGTGTGGAATAGAACTGAAACGGTATCCACGATCTTCCGTAATCCATCGATTTGTAAACCGCCATCGAATCGGCTAATCGATTACAGAATTGCATCGAAATATAGGTTATCTCAAATTTTTTCCCCAAAGAAAGTGTCAGTGTCACATTATGAGGGTAGTCAGTCGACGGTTCCGAGATCCAGCATGTAACATTTTGCGAGTTGTTCAGATCGGTTAGCAACGATGCCGGATGTGCTCTTGTACTGTCGTTTGCATCGCATATATCGCAGACTTCTTTCAACACTCCGGACGCATCTTCTCGAACGTTACAAAATCTTAAAAAAAAACTAACTGCATTCAAGATGTTTTCTGTGAGTAAATAATGCGAAATTTATAAAAATAGTTAATGCAAGTGCAAAATTTGAGCAAAACAGCTCATCAAAAATAGAACAATCTTCAACTATTTCCATCTATCATCCTCCAGCAATCACATTAAAAATCTTCAAAATTTTCTTTTCAGTCTCAACATTTCATGCTGTGGATTCACTGGCATAGGACATATAAGTGGCGCTTATCTTCATGTTCATAACGTTTTTTCATGCGGTCATTTTCATGCCACAAGGGAGAACAGCTGTGCTAAGAAACAAGAGAATAAAACAATAGAGCCGGCCTTTTGGAATTTTTACCGCTTGGAAGTGCATTGTACGAGGTGGCAATAAAGCACTGCTGGATCAAAGTTGTGTGCAGCAGCAATTACCTCAATCTAAACTTGATGCATCTGGGCGGTGATACAAGTGTAACTATCGGCGGCCAAACACCGCAAGAGCAACATCGCTCTCGAAAGTGGTGCGTATACCGCATTCAGCGAGTAGTTCTCTATTCACCAACACAACATTCGTGGCCCATTATTTGAGCAGAAGAGAAGCGAAAAGGGAGCGCTAAAAGCACGACAATATCTTAGTGCGTTAGCGTTGCCCTGTCCTCACAAAGTTTTGCCCATCAACAGAACTCAACAGGAGCAATTGGTTGGGAAAGGGGATGGGAACTCTTTTATTTAACACTGTAATGCGATCGAATAGATCGGATCAGCAGCTTAAAATGCCGCAGTTGACCGGCATATTCACTTCAGCAGTGACACAGCTCTAGCAGTTATGATGAAGATTATCGCTGCAACGCATCGCAGATTAGGAGAGTCTTGCATTGTTCAGCTTTTGCATAACGCCGTTGGCAGTACTTCCCGCAAATGGCACAAATGCGAGAACTGCACTAAGAATCAACAGCGAACTGTTTCGTGACACTAAAAGCATTATGAATATAACAAAGCAATTTTCCGTTTCTTTGAATATCAAAACAGAGGCGCTGTGAAGAAACTTTATGAGCGTTGAAATTGAGCAGTGCGATTCACTTTGCCCAGAAATGAGCCAGAAAATGTAGTCTAAAATATTTGGGCATAATTATTCCCTCCAGCAAAGGAGAAAGAGATGGAATCATGAACAATTAGTTGTGTTTTAACGGTTCAACATTATTGAATCACTCACATAATGTTAACGAATACTCCAAAAAAAAAAAATTTCTGAATGAATTTTTTCATCATCGCACAAACTGCCAATTCGGTAGTGAATATACTGCAGCAAAATTCAACGGGTTTTGTTTAGGTGATGCTCATTTTTAACGACTTTAAAAGCAGCACTAACTCATCCGGCGCTCACAACGATTGATGTGGCACATATAGAGAATGCCGGGCCATTTAAAGTTATTTATTTGTGAGGCTTGTGAACCGTTCAGTGCGCCTATAAACGTATTATTATCAAAAGTGCCTCACGAGTGGTTGATATAACATGTATGAATTTAACGAAGCCATAATCTATTCACTTGTTATAATGGTCGCGATGCAAACGAACAAATTAATGACGTTTAGTTGCATGCGGAGAGAGGCACATGAAACTAATGCAATGGGTATAGTTGATGTTCATTTCCATATGGAGTAACTTGAGCTGAAATCGAGATAAACGCATCATTTGGAAGAAATGTAATTTGTTAAACTGAAAGAAAGCGAGATAGCGCAGAGTACGGCACAGCCAAAGCAGTTTCTGCTCTCTTTCTTTGAAGCTTTTCTAATACAGCGAAAATACGTTTCTTATAAAGAATTGCAGAAAGAAATCTAATGAGGTCTTTCGTAGATGAGTCCAATACTCAAAAATGCTTGTTCTTGTAAGAGTAGCATAGAGGAACTAACGAAATTTGCGGTATTGTCTGTATCACGTATAAAAAAATCTTATTCTCTCTCAACTAGAGATCTCGTGTGTTTTTGCATCTCGAGATCATGAAGAAAGAATATGAAATGCTGTCAGAAATTTTGTCCTATTTTACTGAAAACGGAATAAGTGAAATACGTATTTATTGCGAGTGTGAGAACAAATTACGGCTATGAAGGGCCACAGCGAAGAAAGCAGCGGTGCAGTTTTGGTGTGAAAAGTGTGCTAATAGCATTGAAATTAGAAACACCCATGACGGTATCTGAATTCATGCTCGTGCAACGATCCCAAACACCCTAATAGTTACTGTAACATCTTGAGAAAGGCTCTGTAATCGAATCGACGGTTCGGCGAATAGAGAGCATTCCTCTTATACCATTAGGAGATATTGAAATCGATGGGGCTCAACTTCCACATATTCCGCGCGAAATCGCTTCGGTAGAAAATTTTTGAAATCCAATCTGAACAACGTAAGATACCTGCTGGGGCTAGACTGCCCGCAAGTATTGGATGCGATAACGGGTTTTCCAAAGGCGGCATTGATAAAGTCAGGAATACATCGTACTGGGCGACCTGCCGAGTCGTAGCAAGGATCGTGCTCCGGTTCCTTCATAGAAAACTGTGAAAAATAGGCGCACAGCACACTGGGCAGCCATAGCGCGCCAACTGTGAACAGCAGTGGTCGCCGCATGTACGCGTTAGCGTTCAATGTTATCCTTAGAAGAACGTCCACTCAGCCAGTTTACTAAGCTGTCGCAATGATGCTGGATACAGGAATCCAGAAGCCCTTCAGCACCAGTTCACGGAACGCTGAGGGTGCACATCAAGCACCCGTACAACGAGCGGAATATATGGCCACTTTGCGGAGTTACGTGAAGTGAATCTGAAAGCAATTTCTTTGGCCCAAAATAAGCAGGGCACAAACGAATCACACCGCCAAAAATGGAACTTCGTGGTGAGTGGCGCACCGAAGCGGATGGGATGGATGCACCGATGGGCGTGGTCAACGACAATGAGGCTTGGGAGGTGCAAACACGAGACGGTTAGTGACTAAATTTAGAGGCTCGGCTACATGTGACAACAGACACACAAAACAACACAGAGAGGGAGAGAGAGGCACATCATAAAGCATTAATTAGTTGTGGCCGCACATACGGTAGATACGCGGGGCATAAAACGGGACAGCCGACTGTGCGCCGTGCTGTAAATCTTCGAGAGTGGGAAACGTGTCGGTGGATTGCGAATACTCGATGCGCCCTTGGGCACCAAATGTGAGTCGCGTAAATGCATATGCATAGAACGAGCGATGGCCCATTAATAGCCCATTATGTCTTATGAAACTATTTTAGCCAACCATTGCCAGCTAATCGTCATGCTGCTTCATCGTCCAATGCTGCGCTGCTCTAAACATAACTTTCAATAGCCACATCATGTGTACGTTCCATTCCCGCACGTTCGATGCAGTCCACACAAGCAGCTTTTGCAACTGTTAACGATTGCAGGAATATGAGGAAATAGCAAGTGCACCTCAGTTAGCTAATGCCGAGATTCACGAACGAAACATTTATGTGACATATCTGCCGGTTCTGTTGAAGTCGTAGATGCCTAATGCTACAGCTGTTTCACCTGAAAACTGTCTTCACCACTGATGTTAACTTATTTCTTGCAAATTGCTTCTTTCATTGGCAGTCTGCATGGGGTCTGCAAGAATAATTTCTAGTGGATCCCTAAAGGCGCCATGGACTCTTGTTCAGCAGCATTTAAACTGTTCCTTTTAAAGTGTTAAAGTGTTCCTGCTCGACGGTGAAAGTGGTCGAAGGCCTCCTATAAAGACAAAGACCACTGCAAACAGAAGTATATGATCCTGTATGAATGTGGAAATTCAATGAGAAATGTAGACGATCGGAGAGCTACAATAAGAATCCTTCAGAGTAATACGTTTATTCGAGGAGTTTAGACATTTCTTATTAGCCGATTGCTAACGATAGGCTATGAAGTTTTCTCCTTCACTTATTGCTGTCGCAATAAATTAGAAGTTGAACTGATAAGCAACTGATTTTAGAAGAAAATTGGCATCGCGCCCAGTAATATATATCTCCAAATATTATACCAACAGAAATATCCATCAGTCGAACTTGGCGATGTTGACAGCAAGCGACTTAATGACACTATGGGCGGAAGTAGTTGTCAACAATAGGCAATACAGCCACTTTAAGAACGTTGTTTCTTTCCCGCCGAGAAGGCGAAAAAGCCGCTGCCTGCTCCATCAGATCACCTTCACGTGGATGAGCTTTGCTCTTTCTATAGTGACATAAAAACTTGCAATTTGACAAGTGGCTGATATAACTAATAGAATACTAACGAAACCGCACCATGCCATTTCACAAATAAAGAAATTCACTTCGATGACAAAGTTCAGTATCGGCTCGTTATGGCTGCCGGTAGAGAATTCTATAGGTGTGCCATAACACAACGTATCGGAGCAGTGATCGCAATTGTCTAGTGAAATTGCGTTTCCGATTGGCACTAGTATGAGCATCACGCGCATTTTATGACATTCTCAAACAAACATCGCACTGTGATTCGCAACAATTCTAAGTGCGCATCATTTAATGGTGTTACTGAAATTGTATGCGGACAACTACGGCCCCTTCCTGAGCTTCATCAACAGTCCAGCCCATCCCCCCTTCGCTTATGTCTTAGCATATTTCACGATAGGATGACTCCAAATATCTTCTGTGGGCCCACTCTCACAGGCACCTACCTACTTAATTATGCCTTTCATTTCGATCATCCTGGTTCCTAACCACTTCCGCCTTCACTCATCACGTGAACAGCCAAGAGCAAATGCCGTCATCAATTCCACTAAACTTTAAATGAAAGCCATGAGATTATATGCATCACTCATTCAGCAGGAGAATTTTGCTTGGCATTAGGTCAATGCGTAGGGGTGAGAGCACAGTACATTTATATTTAATACATATATTGTACAACACAATAAAGCGACAATCAGAGAGATGAGAAAATGCATATAACATCCGATAAGTAGCAGATTTTATCGATAGTCATCAATACGACGAAAGTAATGAACTCCCGGGCACGCGGCGAGAATTTTCTATAAGTTTGTGAGGATAGCTTCGTGCTAAGTGTATTTCAGGCCTGAGGAGAGCAGAAATTCGTAAGAACTCTCGAGTGCATCTCGACTGAACCGTTGGTAAGTAGCGATCGCTGTGAGAAATCGAACACTTGCGGTAATGTATCTTAAACCTGAAACCATAACTTGAAGACAGTATGCTTATGATTCCGCTTCTTTTTCCTTCCTTGTAATCTTCCTTGCCTTCCCTGCATTCTTATTTTCTGAATTGTTGATATGGATAAAATGGCGAAAATATCGCATAAAACCTACTTCCGAACTTGATAGAAATGGAAGCACCACCGAAGACAACAAATGTGGGTAAATATTATAAACAGCAACACCAAAAGAAATGAAAAAATATGGCGCATTTGAAGATAATTATCCTAAAACCATTCATCTCAAATTCAACATTGACCACCCGGAGTCCGAACGCGTACATACTAGCCTAGACAATATGGATGCAACTTGCTCTGAGCCTAATGCTACAGCAGCCACCATCAAATCTAGTGACAGCACCAGTAAACATGTGCCGAAAAAACTCTGAGCTTAACAATTGCTTGAAATTGCACATCATCATAAGTGACGTTGTACTCTTAGGTGATAGAACAGTGAGATTCCAATGCACGAACACCTATATTAAGCATGTTACACGTAACAGCCATTAAAACTAAATGGTAGTTTGGAAATCAAATTAGTAATTTTCCTAATACCATTCATCTCCATTCCATTCATCTAAAACCATTCACGAAAAGATCACGAGGAAATTCAACAGCCGTAGCTTTTACGAAAATGATCGAATACGTATTTGTAGAAAGAATGGAGCGATTTTGCACTCAGATAAGCTTACAAAAGCGCTTTTTGCCTTGCTACTAATGCATTGGATGATACTCTCCTCTTAAAGAGTATGCAAAATGTGCAATATCTCTAAGATATCAAATTACCCACAGATATTACGCCCTTCATTTGAAAAAGACCATATCATTCAACAATAGAAGTAGAGGATTCTGAATCCAAGAAAAGAATCATTTTCACTTTCGAATAACGCGAAAGCTATGTAATGGAAATGCTTGGCAACCTTTTGCTGTGCGAAATATTCCAAACATGGTGGTTTCAGCCAGAGTCGTTTGATCACATTTGTCCGTTTTAACGACAAGCCATCCAGACAGCGGCCAAGCGCGAACTAGGCATCCTTCCTGCAAATTGCTAGCAAAATTCAACGCACTAATGCGCAAATATGTAATGTAATGAACAACAAAGCTGCACGGTAGAACATATAAAGACTGAGTGAAGTCCCGATTAAATTCTCCATAGGTAATTTGGCTTAGGGGTCTCAAATCAAGCCTCCACTTAAGGAATAAACTGAGCTCCAGAAACCAAATGACCGTATTTAGACTGCCCAAAGGCTATAATGCGGCTTATCCCCTCATTCGGGAGGGCAGATCACACTGAGGGAAGTTTTAAACATATTCCACCTCATCAAAGCTGCGAAGAAGTGAGACCCTCGAAGAGTACCGATTAGTGCAAAAAATTAGTAATCACAGCAGTAATAAAACTGCGGGTTTTGTGCAGGGAGTGTCATTTTGGTAAATCAGTCGAATCTTTGAAATGCACTTTGACCATCGCTCACTTAATCATCAATGATCACTTTGTTCAAAGCATCGATCAATAGAATATGTTTGTTTGTCACAATAAGCACATAAGCACCTTTTGTGCCCCTAACGAAGTCAACGACAGACGACACCGCAAGCAGCAACTCGCAGTTTGCAGATCATCAAGCATAGTCGCCGCTTAGGTGGTTACCGATTAACACAAAGGATATTCACCAAGGTTTAAAAAGCACCTGTTGATGCTTGAATATCTTTCTTTCCTGCCCCGTATTACTGTTGTAGCTGTCGCTTATGCACTACGCCTCGCAAACTCTGCCATAACTGCTCATTTGCAGCGGACTCTTCATAGTCAACTGTTTACTTTGCATTTCCAGAAGGAACTTTTGCATGCTGAAATTTCTTCAGTTCTCGCGAAGATGCGTGAGGGATTCTGAATCTCTTTTGGTCGTTAGGCCGCAAAACGAGCTCTCAACTACTGCTTTCATTGTCGACCATGGAAGTCGAAGCCCTTTTAGACGCCGCAAGAGCCGCATTATCCGCCACAGCGAGTACCTGAGCATTCTCCTTTCGAAAATACAGCAGTCGATCATATAGTACCGTTTACAGTGTGCTCTGACGAAAAGGATGGCATGAAACGATGGACCTGTTTGTTCACTTGTTTCTCGAGCTGCACATCTCGAAGCCGCCTCTGGCTTGTCTGGGACAGGTTTCACTCAGTGTTTGCATCACTTTGTTTAGAGAAGAGGACTTTTGAGAATGTTTCAGATAGCCGAACACAGTTGATCGGGTCTCGATCTGTACTTAGCTCTCTATGTAGAGTGCATAAGATGAACAACGCAATATTCGTCTATTGTGGTGCATAAAACATTCAGTGGCCATTTCTTACTCCACCCGCACCAATGCAAGGTGGCGTCTTCGAAAGAATAGTTGGTCTCATGAAAAGCAGCGTGAAGAAAACAACTGGACACAAACGGCTCACGCAAGAAGACCGCAACAGATATTGAAGCAGTGGTAAATTGCCGTCCAACTACAGCCCTGTTCTGCGGAGAATACTGCAGTTCTACGACCAATTGATTTTCTGCTGTCACATGGTAATTCTTTAGCGGGAGTATTCAGAAGCCTGAAGGATGATGCACAAGACCCCACATATCGAGATTCTAACGATATTCATCAAAAGCTTCTGAGATGCTCAGAAAGAACCACAGCAAAACTCGATAACTTTTGGACGATATGGCGAGGAGAATATCTCCTGATGTTTAGGAAACGATATCAAACAACTCATAAACAGCCATCCAGCACTGAAAAGAGATGCCATGAGGTCAACCAAATAGTGGTACTCAACGAGTCACCATGTCGTCGAGGCATCTGGCCGCTTGGAATTATCGAAGCCTCTCATCCCGAACCATCAAAAACGAGAACAGCAACCATTTGTCTTTCAAACGGCAATGGGACACAAAGCGCAGTCAATAACCTCTTCCCACTGGAAGTTCGGGCCAAAGCAGATACAGTAACAAGAACGGCAGCAACAGCAATCTGAACAACTGCTATCCGAGACATATCCAGTAAACCGGTCACAAAACAAAACCATCCCTAACCCACTTATCTACTGCCTTGCCTCCTTATCTCGGGGCTATTAACTTCACTTGTCAAGAGCATCACCACCGGCGGAACCCAGGGTAAAAATCTACTAATTCTGAAAACTCAAAACAGTAGAACGGTTCAGCCATCTCATGAAGACAAGAATAAGCGTTTTCGAAAGAAAACCGAAACGAGTGGAAGCTATTAGTCGTTTCCAAATCACTCATAAGATGTGCACCAGAACGTTTCTCCGACTGAGTATGTACGAAACGCTTAAAGAACCAGTAATATCGGCCATCACAGCTTAAGCTTGTGAAGAGATTAGAAGTACCAAACGATTCGGTGGGCTTCAGCTCGAAAAGATTGGTGTGAAAACGTCGAAGAGCCCTCAAGCTCCAGCCGTTTCTTACGCCATCTTTGCTCCACCCGACAGTTATTTTCGTGAACGAAAACGCAGGGGAATCGACCGTAATAGAAAACCCTCAAAAATACGTCGACCAGATGCGCTTCGAACCAATTATCATAGTGCGTAAGGACAGTCGTCTCGAGAGTGCCGCGTGAAATCGGCGAAAAGACACAACAAATTTCCAAAGAAACATAGAATCCCCACATAGTTATCATTCTTTCTAACTGTACTTAACTCTTTAGGCAATGTCTTAGTCTCTCTTCTGCACTGTTACAAAGCCGGCGGCCCCACCCATCTTCACTGCAATTTTTGTCGCGCTTTGAAGCGGCATGAGGTAAGCAGTGTGGATCTGCAGTTACTGGTGTTGCGATGTAAGAGCAACCCAAAGCAATATCCCGCAGCGTTTTGAAAGTGTGCATGAAAAGCCCTACTTTTTCACTAATCACTTCGAGGTTTGCGGTCCAGTCCAATCCTTCAAATTTAAGAGTGTAATCGGTCGTGACGCTCTCTTGCCGAATTTTGCAGTTAAAGCCTCGGATTGGTTGCAATTGTAGACCCTTTTTAGGTCGGTCAATATTTCCTCAATGGGGCCCAAACAATTTATGGCTGATTCCTAGATGTCATGAATTTTACATGAAGGTTCTGCAAGAATGAATAACACCTCTTCCTCTTCTATCTCTGACACGCAAAACATTGAAAGTCATTTTATAAATAACACATTACCTTTGCAACAGCAGCATCGTGAAAAAAAACGCCTTTCTTCAACGTTGTTCCCATTTTCTGCCAACTCCGATCATCTTTTCCAATCCTCCAGACATCATCGTACACTTTCAGGTGATTCTGAATGTAAGTATTAATGAAGCAGACCAACGCTGTAGCGGCATTCCTGTACGCGTCAACATCACATCAGTGATGGCAACCGACGGAAATTTTGTTCGGTCTGTTAGCGAGTGAAGACGTTGGCATGCAAGCTAAACTCGACTGCTACGTCGGATACCAATCGAAGGCATTCGGCACAAATCTAACTTCGGTTGCAGAAGAAAAGCAGACCGACTGGCAATTTATGATTGGCAAAAAATGACCAAAATCTTTGATCCAACCAAAATTCTGACGAAAGACATTTGCCACAACGGCAGCGTGAAGCATTGTTTGATATAATAGTCACCGTAGTTGTTTCATTAACAGCAGCATAGGGACGACCATTTCAGAAAAAATAGCGCGTATGAAACCAAATAAAATAAAACAACAACGTCTTGGCCAACGTAGAATGGGCAGTAAAGACTGCTTGGAAAAGCAGTTTGAAAAGGGTAGTCCTAGAAACAAAGGACAGGAGAATGCATGGAATTGAGGAACCATGGATCGCTCAGTTTAGCAGCTAATCTGGGATGGAAAGTGCTGCCTAGGTTCGGGCAAATGAATCCAGCAAGCATGGAAGAAGACCAAGACATCGCCCAAGCATTGCGCCAATTCGAAGATTTGCAATTGCAAATTTGTACCTTTGCGTTGAGTAGGTACGGAACAACTCAACAACTGAAAAGGGCC
>JAARMF010001230.1:0-23575 GCA_022844705.1 Toxascaris leonina | reverse complement strand
TATATATATATATATATATATATATATATATATAGAGTTGAAATTATGGAAATAGAATTCACGGAGACTGCAGTCATTAATACCAATGTTTACGATGAGACATCATCGTTCAGGATTGTTGTTGGGTAGTCAGAGTGCACAGTCCATATTCATTTTATGTATTCTCGCAAATCCCTTCTCATTGTATCGTTCATGTCGGCGATTTTTCACAGTGACATTCTTTGCTCCACACGTTGCTTATTCAAAAAACATAATCGAGTGCTGTTAGAGGAATTCACATTTCCGATTTATTTGATAGGCGTACGTATAAAGTGTGACGACAAAAATCGAGCGCCTCCTTATTTTTTGAATCTTCATAACTAATTTCTGGTTCTATCGTTCTGTTTTATTTGCAAAATTTTCCATGTCTGCTCGACAAGAACGTTGTTGCATGAATAGCATCTCCAGGTGCTTGAAATGTATTTGTACTGACAAAGAAACGAGGAAATGCGCAATCTTCCTATGTGCTGAAATGGTCGCTGATGTTTACGCCGAGAATTCTAAATGTGTTTCGTGTCAAATTTCATCTTTATTTCCGCACGTCGCATTCGGAACAAAATTCCTTCATTGGTTTCTATGGAGTAATAAACGCAAAAATTCTATCTGTGATTGGAAGTTATGTTGTTCACAGTGACATAGTTTATCATAATCAACTCTTCACGATTGAATGAAATCATTGATGTGCGGACGAGCCTTTTGAGCTGCCACATGCGATGTGATTGACCCTTTGTTTTCAACATAGAATGTCATGTCTGACGACGTTGTGCATATTCGTCACGCCGCTGTTAATCTTATCGTTTTGTTGGCCGACATCCGCTGACGACATTTTCGAGCAGAAGGGTGGTTCAAAGGTGTGCTTAGGGGCTATATGTAAGTTTAGAATTTGAGCAACTTCCCGTCAGATTGTAAATTCCATCCGTTGCATGTCAAAAAAAACATGTAATTTGTATGGCATCGTTGTGCTTATTTCTCTTCCGTTTCACTTTTTGATATAGCTTCCTATTTTGCCTGTTCTCCTAGTTGAAAAGTTCTATATGCGTCTATTGCACAATCCTCTTTTTGTTTTCTTTTGAAACGTTCCCAGATTTTTAGATGTTTAGTCAGTTGAGACGGCAAATTCCAACGAAAATGGTGGAGGACTTTCGTTTTATTAGTATTTTTCGAACGAAGATGGGAGGGCACATTTCTCCTTCACAAAGATTTTGTCAAAGATTTTTACATCGATTATTAGACCAATTACCATTCAATTCTGGAAAACGGAGAAAAATAAACAGCTGTTTTCCATCATTGGTTTATTTTTCTGCAGCTAGGATTGTCCAAAGCAGAAGCCATTGGGTTTTCCTATCCCTTTTGATCAGGAGAGTCCTGCATGCCTTCCATCTTCAGAATAACCCCAAATGACGGGTAGCTGAAATGCTTACTCATGCGAAAATAAGGAGCCTTAGGCACAATGACGTTTCCCATACACAGCTAAATTGTTGGTTTTTGAAAACTTTGGCATATTTTTCCTCGCAGATATGAGCAGTTTTCATCAGTCATATTGCTAGCTGTTGGCTTTCGTTAAAGCTGTTGGCATTTTTCAGGTCCGGACGCATCGGCGTTTCATTACTATGAGTGCTGTGGAACAATCTTCAACGAGTGTTGCTTCCGACTGCAGACGTGGGTAATCGTCGTCCTAGTTGTACTGGCTGCCCTTGTGCTCCTGAGTGTGATTATTTCGCTTATCAAATGCATCTTCTGCTGTGACTAACATCCACTACTCCACCCAAGTGGATGTGTTATATCCATTATTTTATGTGTGTTTTCTTTACGCTTAGCGAACTGACATGCTCTATCGTTGTTTGTCGCATTTTTTGATACGTTAAGCATTTCTCGAAATGAGGCCAATCACCTATAAAGTTTGTCAACCCCATTTCATAAATGAATATATTTTTCACATTTTAGTCTTTTGAAATGTACAGCATGTTTATATATTATATTGTCGCATTTCGAAGAATTGCGACAAGTGAAATTACTTTTATTGCGAAGAGCATCCCACATTTACCGCTAACGTCGACTAGGATTCGGGATCAGATAATTCAATAAAAGAGAGAAAAACTGCGGCCGAAAGAAAGTTTGAACGAATAAAAGGTCGAGAACGAAAATTACTGGAGTGAGAAAACAGTCACTTGCATTTGAAATAGAATTTGCTGAATGAATGCATAAAGATGGTCTCAACCTCGAATGCTGTCTTATTTCAGTTGTAAAAGTTGTCTTTCTATTTTCCGGGTTCAGCAGGCATCTACACTAAAAACTAAAATTTTTATGGAACAGCGTAAAAGATAATCAACGCATTTCAATGTGTGGAGCTTATTCAGAGTTGTTGAAGTTGGCTTTCGAAGATGAGCGCCGTCTAGTTGTTCAGCGGACATTTCAAGCGGTGTGATTTACAAACATTAGTCATTTTATCATTCACGCAAATTCTAAATATATCTCAAGTAAAATAAGAACACGCCAATCCGCGCTAATTAGTGCTTTTGTATGTGTTACCTTAAGGTTGTATTCTCAAAACATGTTATGGCAACATTGTGTATGGAAAAGGCATACCGATGTGTGTGTCTGTCCGATAGTTTAAACTCTGAAATCAACATCATACACATAACAAAATATTGCTTTGTTCTTTCGATGCGTCAAGTTCGGAACGATTTATGTGCGTTCGAAGGAGCGAAAAGGGGAAAGTGGAGAGAATCATCCCTATGTGCATTATACTGCATAAATGTTCTGGAATTTATCCGATTCGGTATGCAAAACATTCGCAAAAACTTGTAATGACCGTAATTTGCAGCTCAAAGAAAAGCAAACGGGTAGTAAAAAAAACGTGAACCTCAGCGTTTCATCTTTCAGTCTTAATGGAGTGTTTTGAAAAATGTTGAAGAATTAGTAGGCATAAAAATACGCAATCATATTTGCTAAGTGCAGGAAATAACTGTCGGAAAATGAGACCGATGTGTTGGCAAAGTAGATCACTGTTATACAAGAAACAATATGACATATTCAATAAGAAAATAAATATACAGATTGACTTTGATAACTATTCGGAATTAATGAAAGCTTTCCCTATCCTTTTTTGTCACTTAAAGTATAACTGCTAGAGTGAATATAAATGCAAAACTGAACAGCGTAAGTGAAAAGTCACTTGAAATTTCGAAACTTTTCAATAACCAAAAAATTTTCCATTAAGTGAACTCAAAGAGCAGTGGACTAGCTTTTCATTTATCCTGAAAACTAACACTTCTGTTATCTCTAAACTTTGTCCACATTTAAAATTGAGCAAACGAGTGCAATCTGAGCACATCAATAATAGTCTTGGATCGAGTTTGGAACGACAAAACAGTGAATCACAGTCGAATACAGCCGCACTAATGTGGAAATCAACCATCAAAATTTCCTCCTGCCAACGCGCGTACGATCACAATCAACAATACGGTTGGTAGCGCACATAGCTGGGGCGCTTTCGCTCTCGGTTCTGGTTCAGGCTCTGAATTCGGTTGTGGCAGAGCACTCGATTCAGGAGTTGATGTTTTTTCCTCAGGAAATAGGCCAATCACAAGGCCTCCATGTCCATCACCGAAACCTGAATATGGCACAAAATTTGCGGTCATACTTGAGCCATCTATGCTAAATCAACACAAACTCCCTTTATACCTACATAATATAATATAATGTGTAACCGATAATGCTCTTTTGCACACACATAATTTGTGTTGCACAAAGATGGGCTCTCTTCAACTGAACAAACTCAATCATTCTATTCAGTTAGAAGCAGCGGGCAGGTAGGATCAAGGAACATCTTTTAAGCATAACGCCACTTTCGAAAAAGGTGGGGATGAGAAGGCGGCGAGAAAGCATGAACACTGTTTGTGGCTTGAAAGGCTTTTAAAGAACTAGGTTGAGTAGATAAGCAGCTACGACTTGACTAACAAAAAAAACTAGCTATATGCAAACTTTTGAGTTACAACTTCACTGGCGTAATTTATGTCTGTGAGAATGGATGAGCAAGAATAGATGAGGCTTCAGAACGATCCCAATTTTAAACTTCAAGTTTTATGCGGCGTCAGTGCAACGCCGTAACCCGATCAAAAGTTCGGCGAAAGGATGAGCAGTGAGGTATACACGGACAAAGCTGTGCTCCAGCATTGTTGAAGTTTGATAAGACAGGAACAAGTCTGAGTAAAAGAATCAACGAACCGGCATCTGCAGGATTTCCGGGAACGCAATTATGCGTATTGCCAATTTTGAGCGTATACAAGCCTTCATTGCATTCGCACATTCCATTTTTGCATATTGAATCCAGCAGACATTCCTGTCCATTGGAACAGTCTCCACCTAGACGACGTTGAATCAACACGAATGGCACGGCGAAGCAACAGACACTGATTTATTATCAAAACTTCATCCCACATTCCCTCTTCCCACTAGCATTTCATTCGTCTCTTAATTTAGTCGCTGACAACTGACGTCTTGAGCATATAAATGAAATAGTTTGTGACAAGACCTACGCTGTTCAATGGCATAGAGACTAAAATTAACATAGTAGGAAATGGCAAGTTTTCAGTTGGAAAAGAGAAGTTCATCATGTATTCGATATATCCTTTTGCCTGAGACGGAATCATAAGCAGCCCAGCAATGAAAACATGAAAGCAGGGAGCGTCTGATATCTGATCGCATCAAATGCTTTTCCACGCTTTGCGGTTGGAAAAATTTCAAACTGGAACTGACGTTTAAGGACGTTAACAGAAGAAAATAAAAAGAAACCTGGAAAAGCCACTTGGTCTGCACTGAGAACTTGGTGAAGACCAGCCTCCGATGTATTCGTCCTTGGAACCGGAACCTCAGCTCTGTAATTTGAGAACATGTTGAGAAAAAGTTGGATGGGAACTGATAATCATACGCTACACAACACCTTCATTCGATAACTGCAGTAGTGATTGCTGAAAAACACGTGGCGAATCGTAGGAGTAAAAATGGCCAGAGCGAGATTATTTTCTAAGCAATCAAAAAGCAATAATGATGACTAAGAACTCGTTTTTAAATTCTTTTTTCTGATCACTTATTCCACAGTTTCTGCCTGCCTCCAAGTGATTATGGAATGAGTCACGTTAACTTTAACTGTCCCAAACTTTTTCATAAGAAGATCAACCACAGTGAAATTTTGTTTACGATGCTATCATTTTATAGGTTGTGTCCCCAAACGTCGTTACGGCTTTCACGCTAATTGGTTGAAACTCTTGGATAGGTAGACACATGCAAACAAGAAATAGCAGAGCAGTGCTGGTATATTGCGTTTTTGCAGAAACTTAAGAGGTCCATTTGGTATTCGTTGAAAGCAACTGCTTTCCTGAGTATGAAAAAAATGTAAAGAAAGCAGGAAAGCAAACCAGAGCAGGTGGACGAAATGAACCTAGGTAACTGGTTCAACAGCTAGATCATTTTCATTACTCGCCAACCAAAGCTGAGATGTGCATAACATTGTATGCACTTTTTGATCGAGCATGGGAACCTTTCGCAAAAGATTCACTTTTTTATCCCGACCAGTGATAGCACACATGCTCATTTTCAGACATCTTTCAGTGCCTCAAAATATCAGTAACAAACTCCAAGTTGATAGGGCAGAGCGACTTGTGGTATAGAATAAAGATGCTAATTTAGTTGTCCTAGTTGGAGCGGTTCTCGAGTTGAAGCTATACAAGTAGGTTCACACAGACACATAAACGTGCACATATTCGGCAGAATATCGCCATAATGCACTTTGCAAATGGAGATTTGCATGAGGGCATGGAAGTATAGCTGAAAGAACACGAACATACGCATAATTAACGAAATGCGGCGACTCCCAAGGAAAATTCGCATACACATGCGTCATTTGTGTTTTCTTGTCTACTGGGGAAATCACTAATATTTTGCTGTAGAAGAAAGTCTCACTCGGTGAATGGTGTGCCAGTACCCTCCCAGCCAACCACCACCTGGTCATGTTCGTTCGCATTCCCTAACCAGCTGATCAGTGGCTCGTAATACTCGAGAAGTGGCTTCGCGTCCAGTTGATCTGAGCCTGGAAACAAATGCACGACACTGATGAGTAGTTTCCCTGATTCCAGCAAATTCATATTTCAGCTTTAAATGAGTCCTGGCATTAAGGAAGAAGGATTCCAATAAGCGTTCATATTACACTTTAAAGCAATTGCATGAACATTACTACGATTGCTACCCTCAGGCATGCGCTGATGCTATGCTTCCATGAGCTTCTCCACTGAGTGTAAATGCTCCATAACTGTTTTTCAACTTGTTAGCTCTGATGAGCTATATCAGCAACAACTGTCGGGCTTTCATCTTCTGCTGTTATGCCTTGTAGTCATCGAATAAGCTCCTTCAGATTCTGAATATCATACCTCAGCTATTTCTGAAGCGCTGTGACGAGTCACTTAGGTTGCCTATCACAATTTTGTTGCAGGATTTCTTTCTTTACATCAGCGCTAAAAATTACAGCACTCTGAGGGCTTATTCATGACCTTCTTCCACTTCCTCTCTACCCATTTCATACCAAGGATTCGCATCAACTTACTTCCATTCCCGTAATTCTATTAATGATGCTCGGGAGAAGCAAACATGCAAGTGTCAAACAATCCGGTTTTGGGCAAAGGTCTTGTATCACGCATACACTGGTTAGCGTGACTGATTCATATGACTTGAGACAGCGTCAGTTCTGTGAATGCTGAATGTATGTCGACAAGGTCAAATTTTTATTGTTGCGATCCTACAGCCATGCAGAATGATTCGTAAGAACTGGAAGGTCACTTAAATGATCACAATCAGTTGCCAGAAACAAAGCCCTCTTCCAAAATGTTATTTCCGTTGTGGTCAATGCGGTCTACGATTTTGCCGATAAACCAGCGGAAATTTATGATACCAATTCTGTTCCAATGAGAATGCTGCAAAAATTTTCTGATGCATATTTGCGTTGCAGTCCAATCCTGAAATCTTTCTGAACAAAACTTCACCTTACTCTTCCACAGCGCGCTCCTAAACCTAAACACATCCAACTCCGTACAAGTTTACTGAAATCTTCAACTCACTCATTTAGCGAAACTGCCGATATATCTAAAGAAATCCGTCATATTCTTCATCAGAATTACGTCACCAAAGAGTAAGAGCAAATGTCGAACCTGTCAGTGCCTTCATCGCGTCCATCCAGTTGATTGATGAGCCAAGCGCCATCACTTTCTTCACGTTCTCAACGGAAGGCTTCTGTAGGTGACACCCTTCGTTCTGCAGACATTGAAAAATTCCCTTTTTCGAGCAACTTAACCAACATTTATTCTTTGATCGCTTTATTGCCCAAGTGATTACAGGCTTTTAGGTTAAAAGACAAGAAACTTTCGGATATTTTTAACGAGAACTTTCAATGTGACCGAGGAGTATATTTTTTGGAAGCAGTCACTTACATTTAGTTTTTCTTGATGACCTCGCTTCGTAGAAAACGGCCAAAAATTGTTGTAATACACTAACGCATTCACTCATTAAGCGTAACGTTTAAAATAGCTCTTTTTGCGTTGAAATCCAACATTTAATTGCTCGCTCGGGAAGAGGTTCACCGCTACATTTCAAATCCACCTAGTTTTGTAAGTTTTATGGAAAACTGAAAAAATTTATTCTTTGTTCAATGGGTTGAACCCAAATATAGCAGTCGGTAATAGTCGACAGGTCGGACGATAAACACTTAAATTGGCATTTCGTTTGAATCCGGATTTCTCGATTTCTCATCTAAACATTGATATTGGAACTAAAATTGGGATATTTTTGGATGCGCAGTTGTACAGACATCAGCATCTAGTACTCTCGATCGCTGAATATGCTAACGGGACTGGAGAGAGTGAGAAACAACGTTTTCTCATTTTCCTCCCATCAATACACCGAAGATTTTGTTATAACATATTGTTTAAAAAACCATAACAAGTAGTAATTAGAGCTGATATTTGCTCCGGAACATCCAAAACCTCCTAACTCCGGTATACCGCCTAAAATCCGAATTCTTATGAATCAAGAAATTTAGTGGTAGACAGCAGGAAGTGTTCAGTTGCACAAACAATGATGGTTTCTAGTGAATTAATTTGGCATTACTCACTATAATCCAAATTTATTGCAATCACTACTCAATTTCTCTATCATTTGCGGATAGTGTATAACTGATGAGAAATCCGTTTCCATTTGACAATGTCAGCACCAGCATTTGAAGTTTTGTTCATCAAAAACTTTTTACCAGCTTGGTTTTGTTCTGACAAAGAGCCTTGAGAATCTGGAATTGCATAATATAGCTGATGAAATGCTGCATCGCCGGCGAGTGCATTTGTGCGACTGCAGGAGCAGCGATCGCATCGAAGTCAGTGGCGCTACGAGGTTCTGCTGGTTTAACGCCCTGGTAGTGTTCGCTGAATGCATACATCACATTCGCAATAAGGCATTCGCTATTTCGGAGGAAGAAGATTGCAATGTGTACTTTTTCATGTATTTCTTCACACCATTCTAAGAACTATTTCAAAGAAGGTGTGACCATTTGGAACCCTTTTTAGAAAACTTTCTAATGAGGGATTATTGGGACGATCTCCACAAAATAAGCAGGTGAAGAGAATCACTAAACAGGCTAAATTGTATATTATATCATAACTCCAAATATCCCCTCCTCCCTCTGCCTTCACGGAAGCGGGAGAAAACCACAAGATAATGCACGTGGAAGAATGCCCAAGATTATTACTCGTATAGTTGGGAAGTATCATCTTAGTGCATTGAGTTGTACTAAAAATATAGGCACTAAATTGTTCTACCATACTTTTTTATTTTATTCGCCTGTTTATTGTCTCAGAGCGATCGTTACTTTCAATAATCGTGTACATATGAAGGAGAGATGGGATGTGATTGACAGGCATTAGCACTCCGAGGGAGCCTTGAAGTGAAACATATATTTATTCTCAGGAAAGTGGTGCTGTTATATTTTGCGACTTTAATGTATTCAGTGTCGGAGGATGCTTATATGAAAAAGAAGCAAAAATTCTTTTATGAAGGGGACGTATAGTCGAAGGAATTTCATAAACTCAGAGGGGGGAGGAGGGGACGGTAGGAATGATGGACCTAGCGGAAAATTATGAAAAAATGGTGTGGAAAATGACTTAATCGACCCAAACGATTCTGCGAAAGCTTCACCAGAAACCACTCTAGAAGAATTTCAGGGTACTACAGCACCTCTCCTTACGGCTTCATTCGAGATTGTGCGCTCTCATACTTCTTATTACCAGCTCAGGTACTGACTGATCAAACGAGTTACTTTCACTTCCAATGAAGTTCAATTTCTCTGGGACCGGGAGCAGCGGAGATGGTAGAGAGACTAGGAAACCTGAGCTTCCACCAATCGTCATTCCAAGTGTCCTTATCAGTTTTTCCTTCAAAAATATTGAAGCGCCAGTTATCCGCTACCAAATCGAACGGCAGCTTGACGAATTCTTCCAGTGCTTGAAGGTACAACCCATTCACCTCTGCCGCCTGTCCTTCATTTGCAGTCGCGGGGAGGAGTTGCTGAAAATTGCTTCAGGATGATGCTACCAGAAATCACAGTATTTCGTCTTTATGGCGTATAGACATGGATTGTAGCTCCCATAGTTCAACATTTCTCAAGATTTAGGTGCGCCAATTTTATCAGGTGATCTAATTCTGAGAAGTTGGCTCCGTTAAGGAGAAAATTACTTTCTGTCTTAAATATTAACAACATAAAGCCACTGTGTATATCGTTTCTAACTTGTTATACACATTTTTCTAGTGCCTTGGCGGGCAGGGGGGGGGGGGGGAGGGGGGAAGAGGACGGGAGAGTTAACGAGGAGAGCTCTGATGATGGGTTACACTTATTTTCCTAAGAATACAAAAGCTGCTTTGTTGAGGTGGGATATTCGACGAAAAGGAATTCATTAAAGCTTCTGCAGCATACACATCAAATAGAGGGCGCATACAAGACGTTTTTTACGTGTAACGAGGCATCAGAAAATACCAGTGATTTCAGGTAGTCAGTATTCGTGGCCAAAAGCGAGAATGCATTTGTAATCGCCGTTAGGATGCTCGGGTTGGCAGCCTCCCGGAATGGTAACGGCTGATCTCGATACAGATACTCGTAATAAACTTGAGCAATCAGCTTATGTGCCATTTTGAAGTCGGCATCACCAAGCTGGGCGCATGACTTTATCCTTAAAAAAATTTTTCTTGTGCACTGATAGTGGCAATGAAGGCAATACCATGAGCGCAGTAAGGAATTGTGAGGTGAAGTGATAAGGCGGAGGAGAGGAAACATCGCTAAGAGGAGAGGAAGAAAACGCATAAAACAGTGTGGCGACCTTGCTGAATAAATTTCGGAAATTGAAAATTTTATCAAAGGTCGCAAGACATGAGATTTCCAACTCGGCCTTTTCCATTAAAAGCCACTTAGATCTTGAAAATGCCTTTCTTAGTCGCAGCAAAAGTCCATTTTCCAATCATTACACTATCTCCTCGGTACATCAGTGAACAAATGCACACATTTTTCTAAGGAACGGTGTCCCGATAAGATGGTGAACAGCCGGAGTCTGGCAAATACTAACTGCAATACTGCAAAGAACTGTTGTTGTTTGCTAGAGCGAAAATATTGACATTACCTAAAATCGCTCCCATCCCTCATATCATAAGCAACCGGCCGTTGACAGACCATATCCTTGCTCCATGTTCTTGAGAAAACCGACTTAGTCCACAATGTTTTTGGAAGCTTACCGAATCCTAGTTGCTTGAAATATTTGTATGCCTGAAATGAAGAAAAAGCGATCATTAGAAGATGGCAACCAAGTATTGGGGAATATTGGAAAGTGTTCGTCGTTATTGCAGTCATTAAAATAGTGGAAATGTAGGCGATTTTAAAAACTCGTTAGACGCTAGTAATAGTTATGACTTTTTTATGGCATTGGTCAACGACTGTGCAAATATTGCTGTCGTGTGTATCACCATATATTTTAGTGTTGCTGGACGCATAATTTTGCAATTCACGAAGATCTTTGGGCTCGTCATGGAAATTTGTGAATAACTGTGCTGGCTAGCGGATACTCATCAAATTAAACAGCTCCACAGAATCGATCTATTTCGATTCTTCAGTACACATAAGCTGCTCTCCTGTTCTCAATAAAAAAACAATTCGGCTGATTAGCTAACAACTGGATTACCAAATAACCCCATCAGGGCTAATTAACTGTCAGTATAATAACTCGAAAAAGAAGCGAATGAAAAATTTGTGGTTACTAGAATTATCGCACTCGATATCTGAATGCCTCAAGCATGATTTGATTACGCAAATTCTGAACCAGCCACATTCCGAGCGAGCATTTTCACTACTGACTACTAACGTCTATGCAAAAAACTTGCTTGGACAAACATTCCTTTCGCCGTATAGTTTAGTCTTTGTAGGCTCTCCAGAATTTGTTCCGAACGAATATCGTCGCTCTCGAATGGTTTCGTATAGGGATAGAGTGCCGTCCAACTGTCACCAGCAATACTTTCTGCAAAAAAATGAAGGTGGCTCAACACACGTCAGAAAGGAGCTCAGTTTGCCTCATTTGGGTCAAAGGCGAATATAAACACACATGAAACCTACACCGCATGCGTTACTCCAAATAGAAGAATTTGAAACGGATTGCACTGTGAGTTATGCAACTCTATGATAAAATTATGGCACCTCACTAAGGAGGTTTGTATCGGTCATTTTTTATCCTTATAAACAAATAAGCTAGTTTTTATGGCACGAATACTTTCAAAGCATAAGAGCTAACTTAGTAAGTGCGCCGGGATGGGCCCGTCCTTGCTGAGTTGTGGTGTATTCTCAATACCATAAATACCAGCCAGTTGACGTCTGACATACGCATGCAACTGAAATAGTTCATACCGAACAGTCAGAGTGTATATATCATTTCACTGAATGTCATGGACCAAAAATTTTTAAGGTAGAATTATGGTACTTCAACATATTTAGAACAGTGACGTCCCATAAGAATTGAAATAGAAAATGACCTGCTTATAAAACGGTAGGACTTGTTGGAATAGCCGATTCAGCTGCTCCAACACATTCACTTTGGCTCTTCCGCCTTCTATTGACAAGTCGTAGGGACTGCGCCACATCGCACCTCCATCACTAAATCCGTTCAACACGGCGCCTGCAAACCTTTCATCCCAATATTTTTAGAAGTTAACGCACGCTTTGTTCTGACTTTAGAGTGAGAACGATATTGCGGCCTCGCACTTTTAGCGGCTTAGCAACACTGTGCAAATTCAATTCCCACTGCAGTTTGCACAGCGGCCTTGTAAGCATCAGTTTAATCGCTACACTCTGATTTTATGTCGGGTGTTCGATTTCAACAACTTCACATCATCGTTTAGCCTAAATGATGGTAACAAGTCGAAGTGGTTCGGCTGTTCGGATTTCACAAATTGCCCACTACAATACTTTAACTGAAAATACTTTAAACATTTCGCAACCGAATATTTGAGGAGATGATAACCTCGCTGGGTGATCTTCATTTATTAGGTGGTTATGAGCTGAGGAAGCAAAGACTGATGATATGCTAAAGGAATGGCTTAAGAGCGCAGCCCGTTTTGGTGTGAGTAACCAATTTCAGCGGAAAAGAAATAAATATTTAAAAGTTTGTGATGTTCGTTTTTCGAGAATTCCATGAAAAAATGGCAGATGCACATTTTGGAAGTATAGATATTTCGTGCCCAAATGCATTTTCGAAAAACTTCCCTCTCAGAGGAACCCTTTGCAAAAAATAGCATCTAGTAGGGAAGGAAACAGTGAAGAGCCCACAAGTACATCTTCTCAGCTCTGTTTTCCGATGCATTCATTTGTCTTTCGGTCTTTTCTTCACGCTAGCCACAGCGGGGGGAAGGAGGGACGGATGAAGTGCCGAAGAAGTAGTGTGGTGAGGGGAAAATGGTGGGAGGTGCAGAAGATAGTGAAACGAGGGAGGGGAGAAGAGGGAAAGGAAGGGCGGCGGTCAATTGATGACGTTACAAACCTTGGTTTGTTAGCCTCATGAGCCGTTCATAGCTTGATGCGAGGTCTCCTGCAATCGCCCTACGCCATGCTAACCAAATATGTTGGGCATTTTCGGCTTTGTTCTCACGTGCCAATATCGAAGGGATGTCCGCGTGTCTAAAGCATTAACTCAATTAAAACAAATATGCGATTGGAATAAAAATAGAAATTTTTTGGTGAGGAGTGCAACAAAATGTCGGCTTCGGCTTTTAAACATTTGAAATGTAATATTTTTCCTCAGTGAGCCCGCACCTTTTTCAGTTGCAGTGAACGTTCGAAATCTTCAACCGTTTGACCGATACAGGATGGAACAAATGGATTACTAAACGACTCAAAGATTAGCTGCGAAAATATATAAGCAGTGTGTGGAACTTTCAAACTTATCAATGTGGAAGCGGATTGAGCAGAATGAAGCAGCAGCAAACGTACTTCAATAAACAAGGTGGCGGTCTATCCAGTTCGCAAATGCCGGCTTCAGCTATCATTTTGTTGATCTGCAAATTGAGAAAACTGCTGAACTGATTACTGCAAAAAGTGAACGTTCGAAAGAGAAAGCGATTTTTGCAGGTGATGCGTCGAACACAGCAAATATTTGCGAAGATGTCACCTTCGATTGAATTTCGTTGAATTCTTTGAATGATGTATCATCAAGTGCATTAATGCCATTGATGGATAGCATCTGAAGCTGCTTTCGTAGTGACGGGTCGTCTATAGATGACAAGTCAAATTGTTTGGCTTGTTTTGAACTCGACTTCAAGAACTCGGCTAGAACCTGGAAATGGGATCATATCAAATAACTGACTAACCTTCCTAATAATCTCGGTATAATTTTTTTTTTAATTTTAGAGCAGTAATTATGAACAGTGGTTTTCTAAAACTTCGTCGATTGCCCTGAGTTCTTCTGGTAAATTCCGGTGAACAGTTCCGGTAACGGCCAAGTGGAGGAAAGGACTGTTTAAATGAATATTACAAAGTACTATCAGGCAATAAAAGGCAGAGTTGCACACAAACGGCGAAAATCCAGCTTCCGACTTCTACCGTATCTCATAGATCAGTGACTAATAGAAAGCACTGCTGTAATGTCGAAAGCTCATAGGCTATGTCCAAATTGCTTAATTTCCTTATCATGAATGGAACCTACAAAGAGAACTTCACCTCCATTTATATAAGCTGCTTCTCAAATATTTTTCCTCACTCGTCCATTTACACATCCGTTTTGAAAAGTTGCGAAGATCACATAATTCCCTCGAAAATATGTTCCCCACCTTAACATATCGTGGTTTCCTTAAGTGAGGTAAAGGCACACGAAGCCCGGGGAAATTACTGATAAATTTGAAGTGGGTGAAAAGTTTTTCTGCATGTGAACTCTTTCCTTTCTCATTCTCTTTCGAGTATATTCTCGTTTTGAACAGTTGCTATCACTGAACATAGCAAGAGGAATATGGTGCGCAAGGAGCTCGACATACGGGTACATCACTGCCATAGTTGATGTTTGAAAACAGTATTATGAAACTGTTCCATTCTGCAAGCAGCAGAATGAAAGAGGAAGTGCATGATTGTGATCATAAAATAAAACAGATTTGCTAAATCAGAATTCATAAACTCATTATATCCGTTGCGAGCGAGAAGTGGTCACCTCTTCAGCTTCGTCGAAAATTTGTTTAGTGAGATGAGAAACTGACGTCACATAGCTCCAACCAGCTGTTGCCACTTGATAGAGAACCTTCTGAGCTTCCGCTGAATAGCCGTCCATCCATTTTTTCGCTTCTGCTGGATCTTTTATTGAATGTTCCGGCTGAAACGATGTGCTGTTCTTATACGTCCATAAGATGTTTAAGTCATCAGACAGCATTTCACTATTTCGCGATGAACCACTGCATTCGCAACGTCATTAACTGTGTTAATCGGCAAAGCAGCGAAAATTAAAGCGAAAGAGACTATTTTGCACTTTTGCTATGTGAAAAACCAATCGCACCACGGAAATATTTAACGAGTTTCTTTTGAAATGTTGAAAAAGCGATTAGTTTTTGACGAATGAAGAAATAAGGCACTAATGTGGACGGATGCAAGAATTTTTAGGTAATCCAAACGTGACATCAGTCGGCTTAAAACATTTGGAGATATGTCAGACGATTATTTCGAATTCGATCTTTTTTCACATATTGAAGGATTTAATCTATGGACGAACAGGAGATTAAAAGTTCAAGAGAAAAGTTCGCTGGGAAAAGAATTCTCTTCGACTAATCATAAAAAAGGATAGCAACTGAAAAGAAGCGTAGCAGAGTGAAGGAAGTTACATTTTTCGATCTTTCTTTTCTTCATCAAGTATATTTTTCATGCGGCAGTCGCTCTCAGTAAAAAACGAAGCAATATCAGCAGCTAACCGCATTTCCATGCAGCATTAAGCGTTTTAGGTTGCTCTTTTGTAATCATCGTTAACAATAAACGAGAGTTAATGGAGTCTTGAGTAATGTATAAAATTTGATTACTACTACGAAGGTCACTATTTAAGGGATGAGAGCATGCGAAGTTGGAAGACAGCGTGGAGGTGAGGATGATGGGTGAGCAGCTCGAAAAGATTTCAAAATTGTGTATTGCACGTGTATTCATCACTGAGGGTGCATAAAAAACAAGCGAGTGTTCCACCTGAATGGAGGACATTTCCCAGTAGCTACTCGAATTGACCAGCGCTTGCGCAGCTTTGTTCACTTTTGCTTCTTTCTCTTCATCAGTGCTGCCCGTGTTGAGGAATCTGTCGACAAGTTGTTGAATTGCATCGTTATCCACCTCATCCGGCTTCGTCTGGAATTCGCTATTGATCGTGCGTGGAAAAATGAGCGCCGCTGCTAAGATCACCGCTGTAGCTATTACTATGCTTTATTCGCCAATAAATAACTTTACACTGGAAGAGATGTGAAATGTTATATACATGTTATACATCCCAAAAGAGCGAAAAATGAGTTTCAGGCGCAAAAATCAGACAAACTTTAGATTGTAAAGACATTACTTACGTTTCGAAGAGAAAGTGATATCAACAGAAAGCAAGTATTTGAGAACTGTAGGAAAGATTGGCAAGTGACTTACTGACTCTGTGTTATCTCCATAATCTTCGGCGCTAATCTGTTCGGCGTCATCATCCGCAATTGCTGAGCCTGATGGTTCGGGTGCGGGCTGTTTGGCTGAGCCAGGTACTGGTTCAGGTTCAGGTTTTGGCTCAAGTTCTACTGAAGAGGCAGGCTCGGGCTGCGTATTTGCTTCTGCATTTGGTTTGGTATCTGCGCTCCAGCTTGTTGCTAACATTTCCGGCTTGGATTCCACATTTGAATAGTTGTTAGGCTTCACCGGCGATTCTGTTTTCAGCTCAACTGTTCCTTCTGCAGGTAGACTGCTATCAGTGGACCGTTCTTCACCCATCACTCTGCTTGCAACGAGTCGATCTTGCATTGTAGCATCCCGGACATTTCGAACTGAACCGGTGGATCTCGTTGTGAAGCCACGAATGGTCAATAACCCAGAAACGAATATGCATAGAAGCATGATTAACCTCATGCTGAAAAAGCAACAATTGAGAGCACCACAGAAATAAATAACAGCTGCGAAATATGAAGGAACAACTTGATCAGAGTTTCCATTTTAAAAGCAGATCGCACATCAACACTGTTGGTTCAAAGGAAGTTGCTACTGATGAAGCTCTTGATCCCACAAAAACTGTTTTTCTGCGATTTTTCTCTAAGAATAATCGTTTTCATCAGTTTTTAAGATTCCTCTCTTTAAATGACATTCGTCGAGTAGAATCTGAATCATCAATTGCTTCTGAAACTCTATACAGATTCAATTCTCTGTGAAAACGAAGCTTGTTAGAAGTTCACTCCACTGAAAAGGCTAAAACCATAACGCCTAGTGATTCACACATAAATGTGTACCAAAGTGAAATATTCTGAAAGCAAAACATATATATATCAAAGCTATAAAAAAACAGTATTTTGGGTAAGACTGTACTAAATTAATAACCGACTTGGAAACATTTAGCGAATTCAAGTTCTTAGACGAATCCAGCTACTGTCCCCTTCCATGGCACCTTTTAAGCACTCATATTGACACAGCTTCCAAAGGTCACACATTTTCGTGTTATTCGGTTGCGCGCCTTACGGCGGATAACAACGAAATACGTTACAATTCGGCCTCTGGAACTGATTTAAGAATAGTAAGTGGAAGGCGAGAAGCGACCAGTGGATATGTTTGGAAAAGGTAGTGTAACACTGATGACAGTTGGCTGCGTCTAATGCGAGCGATATACATGTCGCCATGTGAGCGTGTTTTTCGCTCAAGTCGACCTAAATTCGTATGTCTTTCGACGATGCGAGGTGAATAACGCGGCCATCTGCCTCTCTGTTATACCGACGACAGACAGACATCTCTATCGAACATGTTGTGTTCCCCACTCACAAATTCACCTTTTGCTAGGCGGAACGCAACTCAACAAGGTGTCTGATCTATTGCATTCCGTTATATCTATGATACGTCGCCATCGGCACCCATTCCATTGTCAAACTCTTCAATTCCATACACGTTGCGGCAACTCCAAACCACTCATGTACTGAGGCATCTTTTTTTCGAACATGTTGAGTGAACGAATACGCTAACTTAATTCACTTCACTCAACAAATCTCAACGCTCTCATTTTTCTCATGTTTTTAACAGCGTCGATCGCCGTGTGTATAGATAAGGTGCGCACGCACAGGTTACAAAATAAGACGGTTATCGTAGCCGTTGACGCACGACATCTGCGCTCTGCTAACTGATGCTTCGGATTGCCGCTGGTAGCACTGCATATGTATCGTTGTTCTTTTGAGCAGAGAAGTAAAATAAGTTGAAAGCGGTAAAACAAGATTCCTCAATTATCGAATGATGTTGTGGAATCTTAGATTCGGCACCATCGCATGAAGTGACATTTTGTGACCACTGTGAGCGAGTTACGAAAATCACTTCGATTCGAGTGCGGCATTCAAAATCAGCGATTGTTGAAATATTAACAGAGAAAATAGATCGGACTCAAGAATTGCATTGAAATGATAACATCAAATTTCAATGTCCATTCTGGATTCAAAATAAACAAATAAACATCTCAGTGAGTTGACAAAATAGGGACTTTTTCATTCACGATTCAATTCCCAGGTCGATGCGGCCGCAACAGCGATTGAGAAACTATCAAAGTGCACTGATTTGTTTTATAAAGAAATTGCATCCACAAGTTCAAACCCGATTAATCGTTTAGGAAATTTCTTCAGCAATTTTTAGCTGACTGTATATTTCGCTGAATATGTTTTGTTTTGAATGCAGTGTTTTTCGGAAAAGAAAAAGAAAAGAACAGAAGCAGAGAACAGTTAAGGCGATGCCCACCAAGTATGGAAAGCATGTGTCCTTAATTATTGCAACTTTATGTCAGAAAATTCGCAAAAGAATGAAACGCAACAACAATTCTGGAAACAAAGACATGTCTGGTAAACGATTCCTGTGTTTGAATAAGCCATTAGAACTGTTTGTTAGGATGAGAAACGTAAGAGCGCTACGCTATTTACGAGCATCTAAATTCAACCTGCGACGTGATACTTGGAAAAAAGCTGCCAGCCGGTGTCGGCGTCTCCAATCGACTACCAACTTCGCCTATCCAAATATTCACGTCATAAATCCGTATTGCCGTCAGCACTCTTGAAATTTCTCTCTCAGCACGACTAATTCTTTCTGATTGCACATGGGTCATATCATCGCAACGTTTGTATATCTCTAAGTTCATTTCGCCAAAATATATTTCTCGCCTAGGAACGTGAAAATGATATAATATTATTACGTATTTGAGTGCAATGAATTGTAAAGCACTCTTTAGGAATGACCATTTTTGAATAATTAACGATGATCGTGACCTCCTGGTGGTATTTCAAAATGCGAACAAATGTGCACGTGAGGTCGCAAAACATGTATCTACCGACAGATATGCACCATGTAGAATTACACGCTAATACGCTGGCATACTTCAGGTGCTACAAGCAATGAACAGCAATAAAAGTTCATTATTGTTTATTGCTTGTAGCACCGAACAATGAGTTCTATTCATTCCTCTGAAACTGTTGTTGCTATCGATTGCTGAAGAAAGCCAGCAAATTTATTCATTGAAGGTGATGAAGGCGAAGAAACCAGGGAGAAACAGAAGAATGAAATTCGCTATTCGGATGCACTAAAAAAATGTTCATGTTTAATTTCAGCAATGATTTGCGCTTTTCCAATGCACCAGATTTACACCACAATGATAAACTTGAGCACTTCAAATGTGCAGGTGAGTTCTCGTACGACTGCTGAAAGAAAAAACAATTGTCGTATGAGTGGAGCCAGTACTTTTCAGCTACCCCCTTGAGCAGCATGCATCGGGGTACCAGTTCCACTCGCCGTGATGCATATGAAAACTCGGAACAGCTTACGTCGGAAGTTCCTTTTGACACATGGCGCAGCAGCCCGATGGCGTTTAGTAGGTTAAACGCTCGTATTAACGAAGTTTTTTATGCCCGCTGTGCTTATCTCGTCACAATCGACCGTGCAGAATATTACCCTCAAGCACGGCATTAGCAGCACACAGAAAACATGAAGCGAACTAAGCAAACCCCATTAAAACAAACAAGCACATTCAGAAAAATGCCAGAGCAGATATCGAAGAAATGCTTCAAACTTACAGATAGCTTCCGACATATAGAATATTAGAATTCTCGGTGGAAATCTCGAAGAATTCATCCATAATAAAAATATTTCGTCTGGTCCATCTAATTAATCTGAGCAAGTGGAGAAGCTCAGGTTAAGAGAACATAATTCGCATTTTCGCATCTTCGTTCATCGGATTTGCCAACATTCTATGTCCTTTTGACCACTAGGATTTGATTACGTTGTGCCATCTTATGCATTACATCTAACATATTCTCAACATCCCCAATATCGTTATGAATGATGAACAAACCAGCGTCCTTAATGCTGCTGACTTACTGCTAATAAATTTTGCATGACTGCTCATTCTTGTATAGTTGAAGTGCCTAGAGGGTGAGCAATACAAAATATGGTTGCAACGTATTTTTCAGCGGACGAATCCATAACGCCCACGTAGTGCCACATTTTTTGGCGCAAGGTATAAGACTTCGGAAGAATTATGAGAGGTGTGTGGTGTGATGTGGCAACATGAAGAGATTATAAAGCGACGGCATTGCCGTGACAGTTTATGTGTTTCTCACGATTTTTGAAGGGAAAAACTGCGGAACTGATGAGTTAGAAGCACTGGCCCAGCACATGTCGTGGGAGAGAGGTTTGTTTCGAGTTATCCAGTCGGGACCAAGGGTCGGCTAGGTATCCACAGCTTAATACTTTCTTCCATTCTGCCCATCGGTGTCAAAATTGCACTTGAAATATCCGTGTACTTTGGTATTCCTCTTGTTGGCGGAGTTCAAGAGCGACTTTGGAAGCCCTTTTCGACAGTGTGATTGGAAAAGCAACTGGAAGCACGACTAGAATAACACTGTCACAAAAGGGAAAAGGAAACTGACACGTTGCGGATGCCCGATCACATCTTGGTCTCGAGTGGATAGCCCGAAACGAACCTTCTTCCGACTGCCCACAGAAGGCAACATCTGCAAAGTGTCCGCCACAACACTGAACCGCATTCGCTCAGTACAGATCTGTACAAGCAGCTTGCGACAGTATTCCCACCAGGATGGACGCTGCGCCAGTTCTGAGGTGCACATCACACTGGGATATGTCACGTTCGCACGTTCTCACCGTGTCATGCACCGTCTTTGCTGTTATGCGTCATCTCCCAGCACTTATACCACGTTGATCTGAAATAAATCAACACGCAGGCTTCTTCCACGTGATGACGATGGAAGAATATGGATATTAGTGCACATCACCAACGCAATCAAACCTAATACACCACAGCTAGCAATTACCTCATCTGTCACACTGCTTCTTCTAGGCGCAGTTGCTGAAACACCAATTTCTGATCCAAAATCCATACTGCCGAACGCATCTCAAGTTCTCTGCAACCAGAGATCATTCGTTAGTGAACACTGGGGCGGAGGGGTTCGACAGCGTCAGCATGTGAGCGTCTTCCATAACAGTTCATGTTGTTATAGAGCACCCATGAGTCGATGTGAACATGATTCGAATGTGAATCCTTCATTTTTTGCCTGTAATCATTAGATAGATTATTGTTATCACTTTCTTGAATCATAAAAATAGCAGTGATTCATTCATTCGTTTACATTGCTTTATTTAACCATAAAGAAACACAAAGTAGTATGTGGAGAGATTGGCGAAATTCGAAAACGAAAATATCCAAGTATCACGAATGTTGTAGTGCTGACAAAAGGCTGAACAGAGGTGATACACATATTAACATCCTACTGGCTAGCCGTCTACTGCCGTCGAGTCAGAACNAAGCATTCAAGTATCGATAATGTGGTAGTGCTGACAAAAAGCTGAACCGAAATGGTATACATATTAACAGCATACTGGCTGGCCATCTACTCCCCTCCCCCTCATGGACAATAAGTCAAACTGGGCTAATTTCGCTTTGAAAGCAGTGAGATTACTATCTTCCACAATACCAGCTGGTTGTTGATTCCATACCTGAATGACTCGAAAGGAAAATGAACTTAATATACCCGTTTTGGTCGGAAATCAGCGTTGTAGCTGAAAACGATGAAATCGGGAGCGTGTGTTAAATGGGGTATACGCAAAGATGCTATCGAACGGGATATTGCAGCAGCCTTTCACTATCTTGAAGCACGAGCGAAGATCAAATTCAAGTCATTGGTACTTCAGACTTTTCAGGTCGAGAATTTGTAAACTCTAGGGATAGGAAGGAATAACGAATCAGGAAAGGCCTTTCGAAAAGCAGATCCTCTGTATCGCATCTGCACGCTTTCAATCATTTCAGCCAGGTTATCAGTGCATGGTGACCATATCTGAGTACAGTATTCGAGAAGAGGGCGGCAATAGACAATAAAAGCAAGTCTGTTGTGTTCCATGCACGGATGTTCTAGCAAACGTAGTATACAATTAGCCACTCGTGATGCTTTTCTTCCTACTTCCCTGCAGTGAAAAGTCCATTTGAAGTTTGAAGTGATATGCAGACCTGAGTCCTTGATAACTTCTTGCGCGCAAAGCTTACTCCCGTTTAGGCTTTGAGGACAATCATGATGAAGGTTCAAATGAAGGAGACTAGTTTTTTCATCCGATATGCGCAATTGCCAAGTTTGCGACCAACGTTTTAGATATATAAGGTCTTTCTGAAGCTCGTAGTAGTCCGCAGCAGGGTTGCTAAGTGAGCGATAAATCTTAAGGTCGTCGGCAAACAGCCTGCATGCACTCGACAAACCATCAGATAAATCATTTACATCAATAAGAAAGAGTAAAGGGCCAAGTATGCTCCCTTGTGGAACTCCCCCGGTAATAATGTGAGGCTGTGAATGGCATCCACCAATTTTTACCACAAACTTTCGTTGTGATAAATAAGATCTCGACCATTCCAAAAGTTCACCACATATCCCACAACTTTTAGGTTCAATTAACAATCTCTGGTGGCAGACTGTATCAAAGGGTTGAGCATAATCAACGTAGACCACCTCAACCTGCTGGTTTTTATTTACCGCGGAGTATCAGTCATGAAAGCAAGATATCAGCTGCGAAAGCGTGGACAAAAGGCAGAAATCCATACTGAGCAGGACTAATCAATGCGTTTAAATCGAAATTGGTTAAAATATTTTCTTTAACGATAATTTCCAAGACTTCACATATTGATGAAGTTAGGCTGATGGGGCGATAATTTTGCAACCTGTTCGCCGGATCCTTTTTTAATATAGGTGTCACAACAGCCGTTTTCCATTTTGATGGTAGGGAACTACTGACCAAAATGTGTTTGAATATATAGGAAAGTGGGTAGCATAAACCTTCAGAGGCCCGCTTTATGAAGTACGAAGGTACCGAGTCTGGGGTCAAGGAGATCTTATCACTGAGCTTTCTAGTAGCTGCGGTGACTACATCACAGCCAAGAGAAACCCAATATAATTTTTTAGCGTATCTTACAGGAAAGATATGTGCCTCGTTATCATCAGTGGTGAATACTTCAGAAAAGTAATTTGCAAACATTTCACATTTTTCCCGGTCAGTAGTGACGATCAAATTATTTTCAATTTTTAAAGCACAAATATCTGTTCGATTGCTGAGTTCCCCATTCATATATTAAAAGAATGACTTTTTCTTATCTAAGCGTATGAGGTGCTTTTTTCGGTTTTGTGCAAACTTTGAGCACTCTTTCTCAAAGTTCTTCGCATATTTGTTAAAAGCTGCAAATGCCAGGAAGAAAGCGGTCACGCCAAA
>JAARMF010001229.1:19038-48313 GCA_022844705.1 Toxascaris leonina | reverse complement strand
ATATATGGGTCTACTTACGTCTTCTGCAATTCTTAAGAAAGTGTCAAAATTCACCTCGCCTATGCCGTAGGAATTCATCAATTTCTCAATGAGCCATGCACTGCTAAACTCTAAGGATTAACACATCAACACATAAACTTTGACCAGCTTTGACTAGTCTGATAATCATTTATGTGAGCCGCAGGATTGACATGAATACTAAATTCATACGCAAAATCCTTAAATCGAGCGGAATGAACCCCTCAGAAAACTTGAAGTTCTCGCTCATATGTTTCAGAGAGCTGGGTGTTCTCTTCATCGGAGCACCAAGCTTGCTGAGACGAAAGCCTCCTCTTTGCGCTTATTCGTATAGCGAGTGGGTTTGGTGCCAGACAACAAAACAAATGTTCGTTCTTTATCTGCTTGTTGAAGCTGACGTTTGCACTGAACTACAGCCACAATACTCTCGATAAGCGTTCTGACAATCGTGTAGTCAATTCATGATAAACATCATCCGCTTTTTGAACTGAATGCTAAATTTGCAAGTTATCTAAAAAATAAAGCTGTGGAAACGAAAATATATGAAATATGAGTCCTTCAGATAGATATGATGGAATGAAAAGGTCAGAGGTGAAAAAGAAGGGCCAAGTTTCACGGAAAGGGGAGGAGGAAAAAACGGAACAAGATCATCACTACCAAAAGCGATTCATCGAATATAGGATCACGCTTAACCCTATAAAACAAAGAGGTAATTTATTGCTTCCTTAGAGTGAATCAGTCTTTATATAACTTATGTAAAGGAAACATGGGAAAGTGTAAGTCAGAATTTTAGTGATGAGATAAGCAGAATAGGGAATATGTCAAGTAGGGAATAAAGCCCCGAAAATATCTCGTAACAGAGAATACACATAAAGAGAAAACGAAGAGGGATCAAGAAGTATAGAAAAGTGATAAATATTAACTTTCAAGTGAAGTGATAAAGGTTTGGTTGAAATAACCGCATATCCACAAGCATGATGAGTTGAAATTATTGAAAAACTTCAGTTAGTGCTATGAAAATATGTGATGAAGCAAGGACATAAAAATAGAGAACGATAATTTAGTCATTCATTTCAAAGTCGCCAAAAAGGAGAATATGCAAAATAGAATATGAACAAGAACAGCAAGAAAGCGCAAAATGCCTGTACAGTGGTATTCCAGACAAGTCGACATTCAATAGATGAAAGCATTGCTAGTGTAAAGATCGAAATGATTCAACTGTATTTCGAAAACTGAAAGAATTTGCACATTGACGGTATTATCCGTAAGTAGAACAATGTTGCAAAATTTCTCGTCGAGCTATGACAGGTAAACATTTCGACTGTGGAAAGGAGCAGCAGGAGATACTTTGGAGAGTGGAGTGTAGGAAAAGCATGTGCACCAATGGAAGTTGAATCTGCGATATCCCATTGACTCGAACTTGAGGATTCCTTGCCTGATGGCGCAATTTTGCCAGCATGGTTCTTAGCGAAAAAACAGTGGAAATAGAAGGCTTCAGATAGTTCTTTAACAATTTCTTCAACATAGACGTCGCAAACCAAATAAGCAGACCGCATAGTCACAATTTCCGGCGACAGATCACCATCAGTGGAACACTGCAACCTCCCTATGAAGTTGAGAGATCTGTAGGTCGTGAAGTTCACGAACACTATACTAAAGTCATTGTACCATGGAGGTCATGAACATTGTCTCTAAAAGAAAGAAAGCTGTATTCTTGATCGAGAAATCATTCATGTCGGAATTTGGTGCGAATCCCATGACTTTGTCCATGGACAACTCTCAACTTCCACAATTTTGAAGCTTTAGTGAAGGTTTTAAAGTCCTCTCGCAGAAGCCAGATTTCTCAGGTAGGAGCATGCAATGGCCTTACCTAGGAAACTTTGAGGACATCAATAACGTTGTGAATATCCTTGATGTGTACGTGGAATAGAATAGGATGCAATATACATCGCAATGAGCCAACTTCTTCAAACATCCAAGCAAAGAGGCACAAATTTTCACATCTTAAATTCCTGTAACATCAGCTAAATGTCGGATAGAGTGCTATTATTGCTGTTCTTTGGAAATGGCTCAATTCAATTTCATCATTTTTTCTATTCTGCAATAAAAAATTTTCACTTCAAAGATTTCCCTAATCGCTCGTCTAAAAATGAACAATCAATATGAATAAAAAGGATCATCTTATATGGAAATGACAATTTTTCATTAGCCTCACTTTCAGTTGTCGCCTATCAGCTCTTTCGTTCTGTATATTCTAAAAAGAATAATCAATTCACTCAAATAATTTAATATTATTTATATTTGTAATTGCTCATCAATAATACCGTTATGTGAACGGCGATAATTCCACAACCGAAGTATATCGAAAATATGCAATTCTCTAATATTGTATACGAGTGGAGTGATCAAGCATGAAAGGAACGAACGACCTCTATGCAAATAACCATAATACTATTTGTCATAAATAGATTAATTAGCAGTGCACATCCACATCCATTGCGAATATCCTTATCAATATTCGAACAACTCATCGCTGCTTTCTCCTTCAGTGAGGATGTGAATATTCGGCAGTTATATTTGAAACACTCAATTAGAAGTTTAGTTTGATCTCAGATTATTCTCAACTCAATAGCTTAACGATTATGTTGTTGTCCTCATTCATCCCTTTTCCAACGCTGTCTCTTCTTCCCCCTCTCCCTCTCATCCTTTTCCTGGTCTCTGCAGCTGAGCCCTCTCGCTCCAGCACTTTTTGTTACGATGATGAGTTACCTCTAAGCGATAGTCACAACAACATTTGAAAGTAGACGAAATATATTCACCACCTCAAAAGACAGAAAGTTTGTGAAAGTACAATAGCGAGATACACAATTTTTTCGAAACCATCTTCAGGTAACGATCCATTCCCTAGTGCAATTAAAAATGTCACATTTAGCGTTTTTATCTATATTGTCATCCGCTGTATACTGAGCAGATTTTTCAACCGCATGCATCCAAATTGACTTTTATTCCTTTCTGAACTGAAATCTCAAACATTCTTCATGCTGACACTTATATAAATTTATGTTTTTGTGTGGATAAGTGCATATGGAAGATATACGTGCTTGTGTTTGTGATGTGTATCAACGAATAGAAATGCACTATGCAGGTATGCGTTGTGGATATCTTTGTGCTTATAGATGTGTCTTCGTTTGTGGCATTTAGAGGGTTCAATTGAAGCTTTGAAACATCTAAATTCAGATGCATTCCAACTATCATTCGCTTTTAGGAAATCTTCGTGACAAATCCCTTGAGGAGATCTTCGTGGAAACGATCATCTCAAATTGAAGAGAACAAATGTTAGAGAAAGAGCGCAGTTGGATACTCAACGCGAAATATGCATGCCGGCTGAAACATCTAAAATTGTACGGATTTGGAGAACTTTGAAACAGGATGAGATTTTCTCATTCCAAGTCGAGCTCTTATTGGATAAACTTCCTGAAAGTTGTTGGATTGTTCTTTTTTCGCATTTAGACCATCTAAGCTGGTATTGTTGAAAGCATGCGAAGAAGCAGAAAAATCTCCAATACAACTCATCAAATTTTCACTCACAAGAGTCCACGAATCATGGATTATTTAGATGTTTCAGGAAGTATTCGCAAGTTGAAGAATAATGTCGGTCCCATGAAAAAATATTTCTCTTAGCAGAATGCAAACTAAAAGAAAAAAAGCTTTTGCATTTTAAGTGTCGAGTGGGACGTCATACTCATATGCTCACTTTAGCAGCTCTCTATAAGCTAGAGCATTCACTGAAAAAAAGATCAGATGCTATTCGATGCGATCATGCATAATTTTATTCTCTTTTTGAAGTGGAAACGAAATGAGTTGCTGAAATAGACTCATAAGCGGAATTCCCTCGATGGCACATTTTCCACTTTGCTTATTAATCGAAACATTTTCTCATATTCTCGGAAATGAGATGAATTTTAGTGAGTACAAAAAATAAGAAATATCTAGAACACGAAGAATTAAGGTAAGGCAGGACAACAAATCACCAAGTTTTACGAGTTTCATCAAGCTTGAAAAGTTTTTTGAGCGAACTGACGGATAAATAAAATTATGAAACTTTTCGTGTGAAAGTTTAAAATTCATGGAAGGAAAATAAGCTATGTGGAAGAGAGTAAAACTGGTATGGAATAAAAGCGCATCTTCATCAAATCGAAATTTTGTGCAGTAAATAAGAGGAGATCGTATGCGAGCTAACCAGTTAGCATATTGCACGAAAATTTAACTGAAGACATCTTTTAATGCATTCTCGACAAGATTAGCTGAATCAGCGAATGTAATAATGAGCAACCTTTTTCAGCGACGCTAAAAGAAGTGATGTTTGCTTTGTTTAATGTCAATTGATAGTTATTTGAACAACGATGACACACACTGCGCTATTCACTTCCGCAACAGCTCTCGGAACGATGGAAAAAGACTTCAGCATCATATCACCACTTGCCTATCAACGATCAATACCTTATTTAGCAAATTCCCTTCTGTGCGACGAAAAATCTCCTATAAAAGAGGAAAAAGGATTTCCCATGAAAGAGGAAGGAGGATCTCCTATAAGAGAGGAACTATATTGCCTGACCAAGCTATAATATGTTTTATTATGAAAGACTAATAATCCGCACAAATTAGTATTTAAATAAACGAAAACTGGAAATGTGGTTTTACGAATTTCTATAAGAAAATGAAATACCTTTAATCACTCTGATAATTTCATAGATTTTCTCAAAAATTTTAGATATACAGTCAGCGCCTAAGAATGGGTCGCTTGAAATAAATTCTTCAGCAGTGTTGTTGAGAATCCTAGAGTCCATGGAGCATCAGAAAAAGGCCTTTTTTATTCATCTCGGAAAACTTGTCGCCTAAGCAAATGCGACGATCGGGGATGTTCGTGAAAGCACCTTTGGTCTTCAACACCATGGCATAGCGGAATGCACATGTTATTTGCATAAACAAATAAATAAATAAATAAATAAATAAATAAATAAATAAATAAACAAGTAAATGAATAAGTATACACTCCTATTTATTTATTTATTTATTTATTTATTTCTTCACATTTATATCTATTCTGATATGCTCATATTGATTTCCTCTTTTTGAGTGCGTTAGCGGATTCGCTTTATCGGAGCATGGCAGCATTAAATCACCTAACGCCAACAACTAAGACATTAACATTCATGTGACGGACTTAAACAATAGGCAGTGCTATTAGATGCCATAGTTTGCCCATTTTGCTTCATTGTCATCGTTTTGTTCGCTGCTGACTGAGAAGATCGATTGCTAAGGACATATTTTAGTTTATTCTGGAGGCTGATTCGACAATAGCATAATGTCTGTCATACATAATGAGATTTTATTTAAGCGCAGAAACGATTCACTCAATTCACTGATACATAATGCATTTAGAAATTAGATGAGTGTCAAAGAAGGATAGGTAAGTAATGATTAGTGATAAGCCATTCGCAATATCTATTTTGCAAACTGATAGAGAATAGAGGAGATGAGAACGTCTAGAGAAAATGAGTAGAGAAATGGAAAATCGAGTAATGGCGAGAATCCTCCGTCTCGCTGTCACTGAATTCTCCATTTTCGACGACAGTGTCTTTATTGTGCAAAAGGATATTTTTCGACCAGGGCGGTGAAAAAAAAACCCTTCACCAGACTGCAGCTATTCTCTTCGTGCAGTGGAAATGCTTGAATGAAACAAATAGAGACGAATGAATGCATGAAGCTCATATGTGCTTTCACAAAGATCGTTATTCCTCAAAGGGGCTTATCATGAGCTATACTGTCAGCTTTTTTGCAACGCAAAGAAATCTAGCAAAGCGCCGAACGTTCAAAGAGAACAAGTGTGCTGGAAATGAGTTTATAATCGATTAAATTTGCATTGTGCCATTTATTCATTGCATTATGCATAAAGCTATGGCGTCTCAACAGAATAAATAACAACCAATATATGAGAGATATTATTGAATCGCATTTTATACTTTCGCTGTTTTTCGCTTCAATGAACCTAATCCCACTCATTCGTTATGTTCATTTAAATACAAGACCACCCACATTAAATTCGCAATTAAAACAATCAAAGGCCATTAATAGTCGCATCGCTTGGAAATGAATCATCGATGTTGAGTACTTTCACCTTTAATATGTTTGAATATCCATAGCGCCTTATGACAGTTATCGGATTAAGCATAGAACACGGCATATAGTTAGAGAAGATATGATATGCAAAATATGTAATATACTCCTATAAGTGAAATACAGCTCATGTTGAAAGCATATTCAAGATGAATTATTTGATGTCTCATTGCAGTAAACGGCCGAGGAAGAGATGTATGAAAATTTTTGTGCTTTTCACCTCTTTTTCAATCGTTCTCTTTTAGATTTAAGATTTGAGGATAGAATTGAGCAGCGCGCATCGAATCGAAGCAATGAAGCTTGTTCAAAGCTATCAACGCATCGATGCGCATTTATCGCATAGATACGTTATGTAGAGCTACGATATGCCGATAATTTATACTTCCTGCTAATGCTGTTTTTCTTCACCGACTTTGATAGCATCGCAGAAGAATGAGAGCCGTTTTGTCCTATGCGCGAAAACACTATCATCCATTATTATGCTATACATTCGTTATAAATTTCGCTCGTTATAACCCGAAATGCAGGATATGAGGGATAAACCTATAATCATGAAATATTCGGGAACGACTACAAAAACGTTTAGAAAAAAGGACAGAAAAAACGTAGGTATAATTCATTTGCGCTGAACGCGAAAACTTAAGCAGCCTCATCTAGCTCAAAGGCTTGACAGACCATGCAATAATCCGTTGGGATTCGGCGCAAACTCGCAGCAACCGGCAATCGAATTGCCAAACGTTAAAGAATATTTTCGAAGGATTTTCTTCCGAAAACAATGTCCAAACAAGTCTAAGGCAATTAGCAAGCGAAAGCATTTGCTGGCAATCGGCTTATTCGTTTGCTTGCCGATCACCTCATTCTATTTTTAGAATTTTCTTCTTGTTGGCGCTTAAAAGTGCTTTCGGAGTAAAATCCAACATCTCAATGCGGTTTATCGTATACGAAACATTATTGGCTATATTTTGACTTGATATAAGCTTATAAGTGCAATCCAAGTGAACTCATAAATCACATCCATCGTATCCATGCATATATGCAAAATGTTTGCTTAAATTACACAAACATCACTGAAAAGCATTCGCTTCGAGCAGTTCCTCTACAATAAAATTCGAGGCTAAAACCTCCTCGACCACAGTCTTACAACTGTTCAAAATGTTCACGTTATTTATTCACTCTTTTATAATTTCTCTGCTGCAAATTTACCTCTTTTATTTGCAGAAACTTTCAAATGGCAGGTCTTAAAGGTATTTTTAGTGTTGCACTAATACAACTGATTGATAGCTTATCAATACAAATGATTCTGTTCTATTTTAATTGAAACAACGATATTAGTAGGAAGAATTTATTCTGGTGAGCTGTAAGATAAGCAATCATTACATAGAAGAAAGTCAGCGATGTTTCACGTTGAAATAGCGACAAATGCGCAGAAGGTAAGTGGCATGGGATGGCGCATAATTTTCTCTATGCACTTAGTGAATGTTAGCGTAACGTCCGACATTCTCGAAAACACTCACAGAATCAATGTATCTTGTTGATTGCGATAAACAAGCGAAAAATCCTGTGAAAAACGATGAGTTAAGATGTGATTTCGGCTTGAAATTTTGCGTGATTTGAGCATTCATTCAACTCTTATGGAGAATGTTTGTTCTGTTTGTGGCTTGGTTGGCGTAAAATAGCATTCGTACCGATGAAAGATGCAGATAAAAAGTTTGTTTGCCTTCGTGTTTGATTGATCAACTTGAAAAGTGAGGATTATAATCCTAGTTCAAGCCGTTCATTATTGAAACTATTGAGCAGAAATAGGCACATGGTCGATGATGTTATAATTCGCCTTATAAATGGAAAATCAGCAAAGCTTGTAGTAGCCGGAACCAGCGACAATTACAATACAGGTTGATGCTCCACAAGTTTTCGCATAATTTATAGAAGCGCTTTGTGATAGAAGTTGATTCACACATAAATGCGCGACTCTGTTTTCACGAGAGGGTAGATAGGTTGGTATTAGCAACTTCAGCTTTTCAAAAAGATCGCAAAATGCCACAGTGGCTTAGTGCTTTCGAGCGCTGACAGGTGAAGAAAATCGCTGCTTCCTTTGCTTTGTCAACATGATACAGCTGGTGTCTGTGAGATGAGATTTCTGAAGGATGTTCCAAGAGGAATGGTGGTATAAGGCTAAAGATCTTCGAGAACGCTCTCTTCAATATCATAGGAACAGGTAGCATGGGATTTATTGCCTGCAAAAAACAGTACCATCCCGAGTGGCAGCCTTTCCATAAATACGCCTATCTGATAAGCCAAATCGCTGAGTCTATAATTTTCGGGCTAACAACGACGAACTGGAATGCCGCAGCGAAAACTCGAGAAGGTTGGCAAAATAAAATATTTTAAGTCGCATAGGGAGATATTTTCAATGCAACCGACTGGTCGATGAACCACTAGCCATAAATGAATGACCTATTGCTCCTTGGCAAAAGTATTATCCGGACAGGCTCAACTCATCGAATTCCGCGTTCGAAGAGTGCAGTGAATACTGGAAAAGGTAATCATTTGTTGCAATCGCAGAATGTGCCCTTGTATCACACCCCCAATGTTTATCCTTTCTCGAGTATCGTTCGATCAGCTGAGATGTGCAAAAATCTAGAGGAAGATATTGGTACCAAAAATACAAATAGATGAGAGATAACCTTAATCATAGCGTCAAAATATTTAGGCCACAATACAGCCCAATAGACTTCTCAAAATTCTCGTAAGAAACAACGTAAATGATGGCGAAAAGCGTACATATAAGAACTAGCTTTAGTTTGGTGGGTGACGAATATGGATGAATGTATTATGCTATATGGAGGAGGACGGGAAGAAGGATACTATGGATAGAGGAAAATAGTTTTATGATCGAGGCGAAAAGGAAATAAATCCGAAAATAGTTTTAAAAAGTTGGCCTAAAGTAGCATATTCTCATAACTACAAAAGGTGAAGCAAATATTAGGACCATTCACGCGTAAAAACATTGTGCAAAGATTGCGGCAATTATTCGCAATTGTCGACAATTAGCGCAGTTGGAAAACACTGAAACGCTTATCGGAGAGTGACACCAGGCATCACTCACGAGGACACGTGCGAAGAGATAGCTTACAAACGGCCAAAATCCGAGAAAGGCTCTCCAACGTTCGCATCAAGGCTCAATTTTTTCCAAGGCACGTGCCTATGAAGCTGGAAACCAAGCATAAGACAGGGGTGTAGCTATGAAACTCTTCGCCCCGTATCAGCACCCGAGAAATGACATTCCATGCGGTTGTCTGAACTGATCAAAGCAGTTTGCTCCTCTATCCAGAACACTTTTTTTAACAATTTTAAGTTGGATTTTAATATGCAAATTGAGGATCAGCAACTGGCACATTTACTTCAAATTGTCATCCTATTCAACGCGAAAGCGCTACAGGAAAAAAGTAAAACAAGACGGATCGGAGAAAATTGTACTTGCAGTGAATATTCTAGAATAAACGGAATGAGCAGCGAATCCCTCCGGGGGTAAATAGGATTATGAGTTAAGTAACCCCTGGTAATCGACTTAAATTCTCCCGTAGCCATGGCACTTCGTGTATGAGACGATGAAAGGTAGCACGGGGAGGTTTCGAGCGAATGAGCAGTTCGTTTCTTGAGGATCAACTCCTCATTAAAATATAAGCTAATCTCTGTTACCATAATCCTGGCTTCGATGATCTCAACGATTAGAGTGCCAGCCCTTTGTAGCTCTATGGAAGGAACTTTACAGGTGCAGAAAGAACCATGAAACGCCGAACAACTGAAATTTTACTTCTACGTCACACTTCTGTCCTCTTTTCTCTTGCTCGAATGTCCCACCTTCTACCCTTCCCCCTCCCCTCAAAAGAATAGTATCAATAGATTTCGGCAATTCGCAAACTTTTTTGGTGACGTACAGAAATTGAGCGGTGGAAAAAGGCTATGACTAGGCTAAATAACCACGCTCGTGGATCTAATAGCGACTAAGATGCTGATCCAACGATCAAAATGCTCGGTCTAATGCAATTAGCTCATGGTCGCTATGTGATGGGAAGATGACCTTTATGGTTAGAGGGCAAAATTAAGAGCATCACTCGTATATATGTGCAGGTGACACGTGACTTGCTGCAAAGAGTTGATTGTTATTTGCCTCTCTAGACATTTATGCTTATAAATCTCAATTAAGCAGCTAATAAATTTAGCATTACGAAAGCAACGACTTATATGAGAGCGGTGTTTGTGTTCAAATTTGCAATGAAATGCTATTATCCACTTTTTCGCCGTTCGAATATTATCGAAAAATTCTATGGAAATTAATTTCTGCGTTTATTATAATTCTATAATAAAAGTATAAGGCAATGAACGATATTTAGAGAGTGGAAAATGCGAACACAACAAATCGGCTTCGCTGACTTAGCGGGTTCTAAAGCATTACGCTTGTGAGCCTCAAATATTATGACTTTGGAATTAATGCGAAAATGTTGTTGCAACGGAAAGAAACGAATCTCAACGGTGTGTGGGATGGTAAAATTATGTTCAAAATTTAAATTCACGCTTAATTCTCTTAAGGTTCAATGAAGAGCTTTAGAAAAATTTATTGGTTAATATACGCTGAAACGGCTGTTGTGATCTCTTCATGGAGTGCTCGGTTTTCGCTTAAATAACTGCTTTTCCAGTTTGCTTGCGTGGCTAATACAAAAGTGAAGAAATACTAATTTGAACCAGAAACTCTTCACGAGTCCAGAAAACTTTCAAGGAAATTTAAGGTGTCATTTGCCTCCCGAAACAATTGAAAACCACCATCTCAACCGTTCCAGACCTAAGAGCTTGTAACCTCTAACATAGAGGATGGTGAGAAAAATTATTCTCGGAAATCCGCAAAAGTTCAATCGCTAAAAAATCAAACTAAACGATGGAAATGATGTTTGTGAGGTTAATGTGAAAAAGGTTAATGAAATCGATTCGCCATAAGCATAATCTAATATATTAGATTAAAGTATGTTGCCACAAACGATAAGTCACTATGCTCAAAATCAGCGGCATTCAATTCTTTTCAAGGCAACAATCATCTCAATATGCTATGTCAATATGGTAATGCTCACCGTTTCATTGGAAGAAAAATTCTCGTGGTATGAAAAGAATTTTCGCTTTTCTACCAACGGCGCAGCTGATTCTCATTCATCCAATGATGCTATGAGCGCTCAAATCGTTGAATTTGGCCAAATTGAATAAGTAGCAAAAATATTTCGAATTTTTCTGATATATCTGAAAGCAAATTTTCTCGAAACTCTAGAAGAAATCACTTTCGTAAAAATGAACTCATATGGAATCTTGATCATTATTTAACGATCAAAGGGCCCTATATGCTCATAGACTTCTCCACTTTTCGGCTTTAAGATGAAACCAACGATGGCATTTTTCACTTTTCTTCTTAAAGTGGCCATATAAATATCTGTGGAATCATTGATTTATAGCACCATGAAAATGAATAATCCAATATAACTTATTGCCATACCAAACAATTTCAGACACTATTGAGGAACCTTCAAACACGATCGATATTTGTTTTAAATACACCAAAATATATAAAATGATGGTAGCACAAATTATATAACTAATTTTGAAGTTATAAGCGTAGAGTTATCGTCGGAAATTTAGAACATCCAATCATGAAAAATCAGACGACACATCTCACTCTCGAGGAAAATTCGAACGGAAGTTTTTGCTAATGCTTGTCTACAAATTCGTTCGTTACTTCTAGTATCATTCAGTTACTTTCGTACCACTTTTCACTCCCAAAAAAGCAAAGAATGTATAACCAACTCGAAGAGTGGTTAATCAAAAAAACTAGAGGAATCGATATCAAATATCACTATAATTATCGTAGAGAATCAAATATGAATTGTATGAATATTGAGCGATGAGCAGATTATAGTCGACAGCAAGAAAACGAGCTAGGCAGATAATATGAGATTACATGAAGAAAAAATTGCGAAATACTCGAAATAATTCTGTAAAATTCCACAAATATGCGCAAAAATAAATATAATAAAATATAATTAATCATACAATTAAGAACCTATTTATGGCCCACAATCCCTGATATAGAATTGTGACTCCGAAAGAGAAATTGTGAGTCCAAAAGACAACAACAAGGGGAATCGTCTAGTTCAAATGCGATCGGCAATGTTGACTGAAAACTGTGCACTTACCAAATTGTGTTTATTGCAATATATTTGAGCCGAAAAAAGTCTCTCTTCATTCCACTCATCTCATCGATCAGATGACTCAGTTGCTATAATTAAAGCGGAACTTTGGTTGATATTCAATTAAGAAATTTCGCAACCTCAAATAATTCACAATGTTGTATGGATTATGTCAATTAATTTCTAGAATTGCTTATGGGATTCTGTTATTTCTATTTTTATTTTCGTTTATTGATAACCGGGGTTAAGGCATTTCTTTCTAAAATCGGATGGGGATGAGGCCATACAATGCTTCTGATGGGATGTTGGACTGAGGTCCTAGTCGAATAATCGTGTCATTTTTGGATCCGGTTGAGCTGCTATCACTTTGATTATTTGCTGCTATCATTTCTTTGCTTTAAATGTTCCCACTCGTCATATAATCTCTTAGCCTGAGTTCAACATAAATTGGCCATTAAATATTCCATAATTGAGAAAATTGAAAAAACTTAAAGTAATAATAGTTTAGTATTCCAGTTATAATATGCAATAAGATAACCTATCCTTTCGCATGATCATTTCGTGAAATCAGTCACTGCGCTATTCAAAATATCGATGAATAATCACTGACTCACTATAAATAGCATCAAATGAATGAAATTTGTTTGCCAAATATTACGTGTTCGACTAATATTTCAGTCACAAACTCAATGTTTATTACTCAGCATTTCGTCATCACTGCAACGATTGAAATCATAAGAAAAATGAGCCTATGAGTTGAGTGTGCTTTTCACTAAAAGCTGAAAACCATTGATAAGACGATGCTATAAAGCCATTTTCCGCTCTCGAGTGTTAGAGAACATTTTCTTGGAGGCAAATCCATAAGAGGAGTTACACTGCTCGAACATGAACTATCGGCTAAGGCCTAGCTACATATTCCTTTCAATCGATGATCTCTTGCAAAATGATCGGAATAACCGCTCAGAAATCATTTCTAAGGGATGAAATGAGCGAACTTGCAAATCAAAAAACAATGTATATGTTCTTATATCGATCCGAAGCGTTGTTTTCGGTGTTTACCGGTATAGCCCAACAATTCAAATGATTCATTACCCCCATGAAATCATTCTCTACTGGCTTAAAAAAACTAATGTTCAATTAAATCCATTAGTTAAGAATTATCTGCACGGCTTAAGCGCGGTATATCATCTCTGAAATATTGAAAATATCTTTTCCTACTATAGTGTGTATTGCAGAGGCTCCGATCCCCGAACTAACTGCTGAACTTTTGAAATATTCAGCACTTATATTTGAATCTAAACCAGCTATTTCATCAACACATAAATGCGCAATTTTTTTCTATTATTTATTCTCTTTCACAATGAAACTCAAAATCATTAATATTACTCTTCACCTTGTACATGCATTTTGTTTTTCTGTATTTCCCTATTATCATTGTTCACCTTCTCAACTGTTCTTTTGTGAATATATCAAACCGATACGTATTGGATACAAATCGTGAAAATGCGATTCGGATAACAGTTGAACTTGAAAAGCACAATAATAGTGATCATATATCATACGTTTGATTGTCACAAATCAGTAATTGTGCTGATCGATTCAATACTTCAGTGAAGCTATATTTGGTTATAGTTAGACGATAGACTACTGCAACCAATCAACCTATAATTAATATTTTCAAGTTAGCAAACTATTTGCTTGATAAATTTTACTTCATTTTTTAGCATTCCAAATTTTGGAGTTATGATTTCGATAGGTGATAACGACAAGCAGATAGTTCGATAAATGGCGATGATAAGCAGAAAGAACGTTTTGTGAGCGCAGAGCAGATAACTCAATAGATTGGAATGTTACGAAAAGAATGCCTCATTGGAAATCGGAATAAATAATAAAGGATTTTCGCATCATAATGAATTCATATGCATTCACTTGTACAAGAGTATGTTGGAGATACTGCATCGTTCCGTCTGATATCGAAAAAAGATAATGAGCAAAAATTATATAAATGATGAAATGATAACGATAACCAAAGCTGGGCAAATAACTATTGAAATTTTATCTTTTTAATATTTCTTTACTTCCGGATGAATGAAGGCATGAACACCACTACTGACTAGGTGGTATTAATACTATGAAATTATTACTACTGATGTGGTTAGCAAAATTCAGTGGTATCCTAATTAACATTGAGCAATTTTTGAGTTCTAAATCAGCAGGTGCAATCTGCTCAAGGTGAGTTTCGAAGTTCTTCCTAAATCTGTTATATCAGTATAGTGATTCTTGATGAAAAGTCGCTAGAAAGAATTGCTTGTAATAGACGATGTTAGAATTGAAGTGTTTCATTAGATGCAAAAATTCGTTAAAATAGTCGAGCACAATTTGGAAGTATTATTGGTCAGATAAAGCCGCTCAAAAAGCCATGCTGGAATAAAGCCGGATAGTGAATGCTGGACTTGGTATCTCATTTTGAGCTGATTAGGAAGGCATTTCTGAACACTTAGTAAACAACTCAGACTGACCATAAAAATTCTTATTGATAAGGAAAACAACTTCTCATTATCAGTTACTAGCTCACATCATCTGTTCGCTTAGTCGTATTAGAAGCCCTTTTCAGCTGCTGATATATATTTTTGATATCATTTCAAATTATGAATATATAATCAATCTTTTCGTATTAAAATATCACTCTTTGCAACTCTTTTGAACTCTCTATGAAAAATTACCGACATATCTCAGAGATATTAAAATAAAGCAAGAATCACGCTAGCTGAGCATTGTATACGTGGAATAGGCCAATCAAATAGCACTCCGCGCTCCCACGAGACAACGAAGAAATTTTCGAATCTACTCAAAAACAACATGGAATATATCCACTAAGAAAACTCAACAAAACTGAATATGAGACAACGATATGGAGGAAACAAGGATTCGTTGCGTTCAACTCTCATAATGCAGACAGAGATGAGGCGTTCGAATTTCGAATGTGAAGCACTAGCAACAATGAGGTGTCAATCAAAATGTGCATCAAGCATCACTCACATACGAATATAATCAAGACATATGCAGTCGATTATAATATTGCGCGAGAATATTCGTTCATCTTATTGCAAGGTTCCCTTTCACTCTTGTGACGAATAATTTCTTCGAAAATCGCTTCCTAAAATTATTCCCAAAAATTCATTGAAGCCATATAGCGCAGTCGAGCAAGCAAGCTTCTGCTTCGATAGAAAACATCATAGTAGAGATTCTTACAAGCGGAGATTTTCAACAGCGATCATTCAATTAGACTATGCCACTGCTTTCCGATTCAGCCAGATGGATGACCCCTTCCTCGATGCAATAATTGCACGATCCTTTTTTTTTGCAAAAACTGCCTAAAATCATATAATGCCATTTTATAAGCAGTTGTTGACGTGACGTTTGCGTTCTGGAAATGTCTGTCTGATAGTTTGCAATCGCGCGCTATAAGAATTTCGATTATGAAATCCGATCAGTTTCATGGAAAGAATAACGTTTCCTCTCCTGCAGGAATGATTAACTTTTCCTTCATCAGAATTTCAGAAGAACGCCGACACTCAACAACGACTCATTTCAGCGGTGCTATCAAATGACCAATCGTTTTGGCATTACCATAGGTGTTGTGCAACTGTGACAATCCCTTCAAAAACACTTCGCAATATTTTCATGTCTCACCTTGCTGTAATCTCCATGAAAGGTGTTGTGCGCATATTTCAAATACTCTCATGTTTCTTCCTCTATCACAACTGAAGCTCATTTCACATCTCTACTTTCCCATTGATCACTCAGTGCTTAGATCTTCTGCCTTATGGGTCATTTATATTTCCTTCATGAGCAGTGGGTCCTTGAAATTAAGCACATAACATGGCTAATTTTTGAACAAATGTTTAGATTGAGGAGAAAAGAAAGTGCTCCTTTGAAGTGCAGGTGCTTCTATTGACAGGTTGGTTCGATCATAGCAGAAGCAATTGTTACACAGCTGGTCGATTTGTTATCTCGAGTCGTAAGAAGCCAATATCGCATTAGGCTCTATGATATACTCTCTCGTCTCTTGATTATTGCGAGATTTGTGGGAATCTTGCCAAATATTTATTCTTTTCTATTCATAGGCGAAATTTCTTCATAAAAGTGGAATTGGAGCCAAATTTTACTGCACAAAGAGATCATCTACTGCTTACAACTGGTTATCTTCTTCACTAAATTTTTCCTGAATAAAGCAATTTACGCTGAGTGGATGGGAGTATGTAGCTCAGTGGTAGAGCCTTCGTCTCTTAAGCGAAGAGACCCGGGTTCGGTTCCCGGCTGATCCCCCAACGGATCGCCAGAAGGTTGACCACCAGGCGTTCCGAAAACCCGGTCACAACAGCCGTGTGGGGCTGTCAGCTGCATCGATACGGGAATCGATGGAATTACAGCTGCCTATCTTTGTATGTTGAGTCGATACTTCAGAACACTGTTTAGAGAATACTCCTCCTCAAAAAGCTCTCATAATTGTCGTTAACGATCACCGTATGAATGGAAAAGTCTTCCATGCGAGAAGCAGCAGGCCGTTTATAGCAACCCCGCACCTCTCGTTTCATTCTCTCAAGAAAGGCCTCACATTTGAATGGTTGATTCTCAACAATACTGTTCAACTTAAAGTTACGAAAAAAAATTTAATTTAGAGTATTCGATATGATTTTGAGTATGTCATTGAGCAATAGACTCAAGTTTCAATTCTGCTATTCCGATTCATTGCAAATATTTGTTTGACGATCACTTCGAAAAAGAATCATTTTCACATACGATATATGAGACGACAAAAAACGGAAACACTCTTCGTCAAAAGATTGCGCCAACGAAATCACATGAAATCCAAAACCACAAGCTTCCTATTACGTCATGATCTCTTATATTGCTTGCTAATCGAGAATGGAGGAGAATTTCAAACTTCGCGACTTTCGAGATTTCTAGCTGGGAAATTCCAAATTTATACGGCTTTCTTACTGTGAGCTGAAAAGACCTGGATGGATTCGATGAGCAGCACGTTGTGTTATTCTGTTAACTACACTGTGCAAATCAGAATATTCGATTTTCGGACGAAGTTTAAGCGATTATAGTGAATACTCACTAGCTCCTACCGGCTATCCTTTCTCGTCGTCTAGTAAACAAAATTTCTTAGCTCTATGGGAAGCAGCAATTCCTATTACCATTTCGGCCCAAGCTCAACTCTTGAAAGCGTTAGAAATGAAAAGCTTTGAACTGCTAGGCTAATTTGTAGCACATTTATGGTTACTGCTGAACCTTGCTTCATCTTCAAATGAGCCAAGCTCAACTTTTCTCTCAAATTTGTCATGTTCGCAATGCACCGTTGAGCATATAAAACGAAGCAGATAGTTGTATATGATTTAACGGCGAGATTGATTTATTCAATAATGAACCATCTTAACTTTTGTAATGAAATAAACTTTTTAAGTATGCAAGCATCATTAACTCAACATTTTCGCAACTAATGCCGACTCTTCCGAACTTTTTCACAATTATTTTCTTCCGCTTGAAAACGGCCTTATCACTGTACAGTCAGTAACCCGAAACAGGAGTCTAAAAATTTGAATTCTAACAAAATAGCCGTCAGTACAGTGATCGATTATTTTAGGTTAGCATTGCGGAACACTCCAGATTTTGCGCTAATTCGGTCTCAAATTCAGTAGGAATTCGCTGATGGAACGTCATCACAAAAAAGTTCTGGATAACATGCCTACCGTGGAAGTGATGATCTTTGTGGATGTTAAGAGCACATTGAAGAAGTGCCTATTGCAAGCAATCTATATGCAGACGCTTTTACGCTTTATCAATGAAAGGGAATTTCGATATCTTGAATAAATTCATATATCACATCCACTTCTTTTTTCATTTTCAATCTTATCTCCGTTACGAAACTCCTCTTTCCGCCTTCTATAGCTTTATTGATATAGCAAATCTCCCCATTGAATTCATTTGATCATGCAGGCTTCTAGTTCTCTCCTCTTAGCACAAAATTTCTTATTTCACATATGGAAATTTGTATAATCAGTGCATATCACTGTACCCTCGTCAAACCAATATGAACTCTTTCAAACAATGGCATGAGGTGCTGCAATAACGAAAATAAATCACTTTCGCTTTTTCCACTCATCTTCGGTGTTTGACAACAAAAAACTACAGTGAATAACTGTAAGTTTTTTGATAAGCTTCTGGCGAGGCATGAAAGAAACTATTGAAATAATCCATGAACACCAATAATATAGAATATTTTCGGTGGCATTTGCCGGCTATAGAATGTCTTCTATGTGAAAGTGATGTATTCAAATAAAACGGCTATCCATAAACAGTTGGCCAGGAATTAATGATGTACAGCTAAGAGAAAGAAACAAGAAAGAGTGTCGATAGCGAGCACTCAGAAGCTACAGTTGATAAGCCGCAGTACTGCTCACGCAGTACATCGCATCCATCTCCTAGTAAGATTCGTTTGTCATAATCGCTCTATTCTATACATATTTCTAAAAGTAATTAAAATTGACGTTTTCAAAAGAACACATCCATGGTAACGCATCGTCCCCAATGGAGATCACCGCTGAAATATTCTTTTCTCTAGCAATATAGCCAAATGGATGTGCGAAAAATGGATTATTCACGAAAAAATATTGGTTTTAATCGCAAATATTCCTGCAAGTTTCACGCTTTTCAACTCAAAAATGCAATGATATCTACCTTCTTTTGCAAAAAGAGCTCAACAAAAAATTGCCAGTGAATTTGAGCCAACTTGCGTTTGCTATTGATTCGCAAACTCAATGAGATCTATGAAAAAGACTACGGAAACCATTTTGCATAATGAGCACATTTTATCAATAACATTAAACATATGCACACAGATATGAGAATGTGAGAAAAACTTTGGTGAAAGAAAGAAATCTGCTCGATCCAATGCCAACCGAGCAAGAGGTGTAGCCTGAGAACAAGAACGTGAAACTTCGCTGCCAAATTCGGTATTCGCATGCCATTTAACACACTCACCGGTGCGAACTGTGGGTCAAAGCAGATTGAATGAGTATGCGGTCGCCTTCCATTATATGCTCGGTTACCGTTTGTGTCCACATCGAACATTCGCCGACAAGTCTCATTGTGCATCGGTGCTATCTGGAATGTTATGATCGGAGTTCAGCAGCATTCGAATTACACAAAGCTGACTGAAAACGTTTGCTCTTATTAAAAACGAAGAAAAAAATCAATAAGGTCAATAAAATCAATAAAATCGGATCAATAAAAGAACCAACGTTACTTGGAATGAGACAAATTGTCTGAGATCGTTACTGCCAGCCGGTATTATTGCCACCCAGTCTTGTGAGGTCACCTCAAGTTCAGGTTCATATTCTACGTTGAATGTGAGCGTAGCACCTTCTAGATAGCCACCATGTACATCACTGAATCTCACCAGTGGACGTTTCAGCACCGTGAGATGCATCTCATGAATACTGCAATGGGTAATTTCATTCAGCTATTCAAAATCCTCGCTTACTCAGAGCGTACGGCATTTAAGCATTTAAGCATTCAAGCATTTAAGCAATAGCGTACGACTATTCGAGAAAGCATTTAATGCTTGAATATTCGTCATTTGCAAGTTATGAGCAATGTTGATCATGAGTGTTTCATTTCAAAAATAAAACCCCTACGAGAACAAGAAGGAAGCTAAATTGAGCTGCTATGATGATTTATTAGCTGCAAGCAGGGAGGTGTAAACCACAGAAGCATTTTGCCAACTAAGCAAAAAAAAGGCTGTTTGATCGCAAGATAGTGTCGAATACAACATTTTGCGTCGAACGATAACGTTGTGCAGCAATCCATACTCAACAAGACAAAATGTGCGAACGTGTATCGGATTCGTCGTTGAATCCTGTAGTGTTAATCAATCGTGTTGCCTGGTTAGCTTCAGAATGTAATGTGACAAATATCGCGGAAATAATATATTCGTCATCTTTGAAAGATGAAAGCCATTCATACAAATCGGTGAAAATCGAGTTTCTCACAACAACGAATGTTTTTTTTGCGATGCATACATGATTGTTAAAAGAATTTCCACGTGCATTTACAGGAACCGTGCGGTGGGACTAGGTTAGGAGGCAGTCTTCAATGGAAGGGAATTTGGGTCAGGCATTGTCTATGAGAATATTTTTTCCAGTTCTTTTTGGGTGGGAGGGGGAGGGAGGAGTTTATATGTGAAGGTGAGAAAAGAGTTGAATTTTCAAAGCGAGAATTATTGATCTACCATAACGAAAAAGAGTGGTGGCAAGACAGTTGCAAAAGAATTTAACGGAGCTTCCAGGAACACCCATCACCTCATACCTCTAGGCATGTCATTGATATTAGAAGATCCTTTTTTCTTTCAGAAAGCGTTCGTCAAGGACGAATTGTAGCCTTTTAACCTTAGCATGCGAAATCTCTTGTGAATATTAATTATTACGTCCCATAGCTAATTGCCAATTCCCACAGCTTATTTATATTAAGCTTTTCAAGAATTCACTCGCCTTTGTCAACACATTTCCAAAAAAAATATAAAGTGAATGTCATTGGTAAATGACCAAATTGGCTCATGTTTTGGTCACTTTGCGGAATGTTGTGACGTTCTTTGAAATATCGTATTTAAAGTTCGACATCGTCGATTTGAATAAATGAATAACTATGGCGATTCCCTTAATTCCGTTAAAGAGCAGAAGAGAATGACCACACAGTGTGACCAGTCTTAGGATCCTGTCCACTTCCATCAATGATATCAAATTCTATCATAGTGGTCATTTCATTTTTGCTCGTCAGTTATCATTCTATGGGCACTTTAGCAAAAGTGTGAGAGGTGCGGCAACAGCGGGATTCCTTTTAGAACTACTCTCATCGTTTCCTTTTCGGTACTGTACAAGCGAATGATGCAGCATTCATTTAATTCATTCACAACGTCAACTGCATCTAAATTTGTATTCATATATGCACATTACTTTTGAGCAGATTCATAAATCATCATTTGAAAGAGTTAAAGAATTGATCGGAATTTCAGGATGAATCTTATAGATTTGCCACCCACACATAGCAATTGTAATCTTCCGTTGCATACATGCTATCAATATCTATCAGAGTGTTATGGTTTTTATGCCTTACAGAATATATAGTGATTTGCCAATAGTAATAGTGAAGTCATCGGAAGCGAATAAATTTAAAAAAAACTGAATAAAATAAATGCAGAAAAAGTAGAAAAAGTAAGAAATATATAATTTCCCTCATCAATGTCGCAAACTTGCTAAGCAAAGCTGATCATGAAATGATGAAAATATATGTGCTGAAAAAGATCCTTCAGACCAGAGGAGTCGAGATTTTCTGTAGAAACGGAGAGGTGTCTCACTTAGCTGACTATTTCCTGTAGAAGATTCCATAGTCGCACAACTCTGAACTGAAAGCTAAAAACTATGCTGTTCTATCTGCAATCCTAGCGAAGAAATTGATGACTGTGAAGAAACTGTTCTCAAGGGGGAGCCAGTGTGAACATTTCATCAGAGAAAAATTCGGAGATACGGAAATATATGGCCGATGTTTCACAGGCATCTTGCAAAAATTTGACCTATATATATGTAAAATATTTTTTGCATGCTATAAATATGAATGTAAATGTGAACACACAATTTGTGCATATAGATCAGAGAAGACCAAATAAAAATATGAATGACAATAAATAAATAAATAAATAAATAAATAAATAAATAAATAAATAAATAAACAAATAAGTAAATAAATACATATATGATCAGTGGCAACAGTTAATCCAGCTATTCCCATAGTTGTAACACAGAAAATTTGTTTGCTCCTCATCGGATTGTCCAAATTTGAATCAGTAATATTTCAGCAAAGGTGGTCAACTTCGACACTGAATAAAGGATAAATAGTTTGTCATACAATCATATACTGTATAAATGCGTCGCAGAGAAACCCAGAAAAAGGCGCAGACATGACGAAACCATTATTCGTTTTACGCGTGCAAACTCGCAAAGTGCGCAACAAGAGCCGAATGATGCCAGAAAATTATTAACTGAACGTCATTCAACATCCGCACAACTTTTAATCTGACATTAGCTCAAACAAAAAAAAAACATCGAGCATTTATCATTTGTGCAATTATCGTCTCGGAAGCAGTTGATACATATGGATACATCTGATAAAACTTTATCATTGATGAACTCAACAGCCGATGAATGTTTCAAAGAATTCAGCAATCAGAGATTAAAACTCATTCAAGTGTTTGATGTTGAGTCTTGCTTCATCGCTTCTTCTACTTTCACTGACAACTCTTTTTTTCGTGGTCTTTGACCTCAACTCAACTTTGTTTCCGATTGCCTTCTCTGACGTCATTAAAAGGTCCCATAAAATAGCAAATGCTTGCAACACCATGTCGAATGCTGTTTTCGATTAGCAACTGCTTCCTATTTCAAGAGTGCAAACGCCTTGAAATGCAAAAAAATATTCTTTATCACCAACAGCGGCAAATATACTGAAGCTGCAATTCTGAGAAGCTCTAAAAGTTCGATGAAATTCGTGCATTAACAAGATATTCGGAAATTAACTGCGATGATTGCCGGATAAGAGTGACATCAGGAAGAAATCAAAGAAGCAGGCTCGTCATGTGTATTTCCAGGCAGAACAACACTCTTCCGAGCAGAATAATAATGATATGTATAATGCAGATGGAGCTTTTCAGTGAGGATCAAGTTGATTAGAGCAAATGAAAACTGTGATAATTAATTTAGTGATCTATGTTATGTTTATCAAAACTTATTGCTACATTACAGCTCGTGAAATAAAAATTGCCGGGTAAGCAGTTTTCAAGGTTCTTGCAAAAATGCGGCATATTCTACGGGAAATATAAAGACACAATAATCAATCCTTCAAAAATTGGGAAATTATTGTAAAAACATTATTTATCTGTCGCATATAATATTGCAGAATGAATCGCCGCTAATCTCTATAGAATTTTATGAATCTATTCGCATAATTTTATCTGATTAATTATCAGTGATGCGTAGAAAATGGCTGATTAATTATCAGTGATGTGTAGAATTATCTAAGAAATCTTGATAGTGGAAATTTCTTCAATAGAACTAAAGAGAAATCCATTAGATTTTCTCTATCCTTATCGACAAAAATCTTTTCCAAAATGAATCCTAAGAACAGCACAAGAGTTTATCTCTGGATGCCATTGCATAATAAAGCTAGAAAATGTTGTGAAGTGAATCGATCAACAACCATATCCTTTAAAAAATGTGAGCGTATTAATAATGTGTAGCGGCTGGATATTTTTTTTATCGATATTCTTTACAACGCATACACAAATGAACGTTTGCAAAAAAAAAGGCAGCTAGTCGCATTCATCATGTTAGCGCATCTCGAGACATTTCCCCCTCCCCCTCCTCATTTATTTTCTTTTCGAAACAAAAATCCACATGCAAAATTTTCTATTCTTTAAACTTTTATCGGATTTATGAACGATTAAACCGCTAATAACAAATAATTTGATGAATCTCAAGTAGTAACATATCACCCATTAGTTGTAACTCTACTTTCCGAACACAATGACTAAACAACAATGCTTTCTCTAATAATTTCCATTCAAATCATAGTGATCAATTTATTACAAATTATTGTTAACATTAATTTTTCATTCATTTAGTGTATCCTGAGATATTGTGTCTTAATTTGTATAGTGTATTGCCGAGTTTATCGCCTATTTCCCTCGGGATCTTGGAACTTTTCAAGCATTAACATAATGAAGCTGAATATTTTTAGATTGTTCGATAGAGTGTGCCTCTCTGTTATGGGATAGAAGTGAACTATGATGCTTTCGATTTCCATAATTTCATTATTGCGTCTTCAAAATTCACTCAATCAACTTCGTCTTCAGCAGCCAAATATCACTGAAGCTTTTCCTTCAGAAGACTAAGGAAATAAACATACGATCGTTGATGACTGCTAAAAACACTGTAACAAATATCTCTTCATCTACCATACTTCTTCGGATTCTCTATAAAGAGCAAACAAGATTATCGCGAATAAAAGGATCAAAAAATTCGCCGCAATTTTCGAGAGATAAAATTCAAGGTTTAAAAAAGAGGAATTGTTATATCCCATTTGCGTGTTTGATAGAAAGCTATTTTTCAATTGCTGATTATTCACATCTATTTTGTGTGATACAATGATTATCAAATAACAGCTCACTTTAGCCTACCGTCGCATAAAACATCAACGAAGCATTCTTTTTGTACTCTTAGCAATGAATTTCCACTTGGCAGGTATATTGATCCAAAATTTTGTGTAAAGAGAACATTTCATCGCAAATGAAAACATTTGTCGATCACTCGTGATAGATTGACGCAACGATATCGTTTAGTACGGCAAAACAGTTTTTTAAAGACGAAACTAGTCTTCGAAAATATCTTATGAAAGTCGGTGAACGAAAGAATTAGTCGAGAAGCCAAGTAAGCCAAGATTACTTGAGCCGACCTCTTATTTAGCCAACAGCCTGAGGCCATTTTCATTCACTTCTCCGAGAAAAACGATCGAAAGAGAAATGGTCTGATACATCGATGTAGCCAATAGGTTATTCTGGATTTAGATGTTTCATATCAGTCATAAGAGATAGGTTAAGCTAGCAGAAAAGAGACAATTGAAGGTGTTCTACATTTAAGTTAACAATGCTAACGAAAACAGTTTCTTCAAAATTTAGATTCCAAAAAAATTTTCTGCTTGGTGGCGAGTGAAGAAATTTTCGAAAAAATAGGACTTGTTCAAACGAGCGATGCAAAAATATTCTACATATAACCTTAATATATTCGAGTCAGTATTAGGTAAGCGGAAGCTTACAGGCACATTTACGATATACGAATAAATTTTTCACTCAAATCTATATAAGAGAAAGAATTTCATAATGTGTGCTCAAAGATAGGCAATTAGAATAGCCTAGCTAGACACAAAGCTGATCAACTTCAAAACTACTGAGGAGAAATTTTCAGTTGCATTTTTGTTGTGCTACGTTATTGACTTTATGAAATGCAATTTAAAGACTGATTGCAACAAAAGAGAAGAGAAAATTCGATAGTGCTCTTGCCAACTGAGTTTATAACAATCCTATTATCTACAGCGCTGGTTAGCAGATAGTTCATCAGCTCCATTGTTTTGATGCTGTTTGCCGCAGAAAATCAGACATTTATTTTCATCAAGTTAAATTAATTGTGGTGCAGAAATATCATATTTACTCACTGCTTCATCAACGATCCCACACAAAAAGGATACAGTTTTTTTATTGACGCTTAAGCTGAGATTTTGAAATAAAATGTGCGGTTTATCCTATAGGGTCGAGCAAATTATAAAAAAGCCTAAATCTCTTCACCAAGAAGAAATCATCCGTTTGAGCTTATAGCACTATTCGCTAGCGCCTTATTGAATTCTTGCCTCGTCTCAGTCAGCGTTGCCTATATTCGAGAAAAATTTTTTTTTTCATAGAGGGAGAACAAATGTATCGCCCCGATTCCGCGAAATTTTTTTGTACATTAAATTTGCAACATCATTTTATGGCGCGTTACTTCAATCCAGGAGATGTTAGCCAAATTCTGATATTAATATTAGCATAACTCTGCCACATTTTTGCTGTTGATTCACTCATTCATTTTTCGACATATGCAATGAAATTTACAGGTATTATCTAATGATAGATATCGAGTGCTACATTTGCATGTAACCACCGGAAGTGCTATTCTCATCAATCGTCTGTGTTTTCACATGTGCATTTTGCTCTAAATTGTAAGTCAACACCTCAAACTAGGCTCAAAATGTGTAAAACATGAAAGCAGTTAAAAGTTAACAATCATAAGCCATCGAATGTAATGCGACGAACGTTTCTTCATAAACTGTAAACATATGCTTCGTTACGATTAAAAGCATTTGTTTTATGTTGGTTTTTATCGTTTTATGATCCGAGCAAGTGTTATTGTGCTGCTATTAAGCTCCAGGTGACATATATAGAGGCAAATGAACTACGACATATAAATGACGACATAAATGAAGCAAGACTAGGATGAAAAAAAAAACGTCAGAATTAAACAAGTGAAGGAATTTAGATCCAGCTAAATGTTAACTAAAAATATGGGAAGCAATTCGGACTAGATTGACGAGAAAAATGCATGAAAAATGTTTTTACTATGAGAACTATTTTTCACTCGCAGACAATCGTGCAGTAATTGATCATAGAAATTCTCGAAGAGAGCTAAATAACGTTGCTCGATATATATTACTCTGTTTCCATTCTATTTCTCGATCGTTGCAGCGCAATAAATTTTTGCATATTGTTTAACTAAATGTTCAAGCGTCTAATGAATCATCAATGTACTCCTATAAACAAATCTGGAGATAAATGCACGATCCAGTAGATGCAATATAAACGGAAGTGATACTGTCCACAAATATTGCCTTCTTGCTTGGATATTAGAAATTTGCAATGAGATAAAAATTCTGTGGGATTCTAAAACGGTAAATTCGAAAGAATACTTCGCAAAAAAGATGAGAATTTTAAGCAGTTCAATTGATCTAATTTTCTTCGGAAAACAAATAATAATTTCGAATTGTATCTTTCGTTTGGCAGGGAAAAAAACGACTGGAAAGTTTTCATAGCGGATTGAAAACTGCTATTGCTATAAAAAGCTAACGAGCAAAGATGGCTGATAGCTTACAGCGACTGTCAGAAAACTACCGAAAAATTAAACTGAAAAATTATCGAAATTGCATCGTCCCTTCATCGTTCATCGCCTTTTTATCAATGACGAACAATTTGAGAAGTCAACCAAACGAGTGACTACTAAATCATTTATAATTTTATGCCAAAAATTTCAAATTTTCCTCATTTTGGCATATATGAGTCGTTCCGATGGTTTCAATACCTCAAGCGGAAACACTTTACTGATGAAGTTCAGCGGATGTTCAATTGTATTTATCGATTTCGTATTAAATCATAATAAGTTAACGTTGAATAAACGTTGAAAAGCTCAATGTGTACAGTATCTTTCATGAAAACTTTTTGTGTCATCAGCCAAGTTTTTAGCAGTGCTTAATACTTATCTTAGAGCCGAAAGAACACGCCTCGAGGGTGAATTCAGACCACTCAAACCATTCACCCATAAGGCCGTACGACCACTCGAAAAATAAAGCTTCAAATATTTCCGATACGAAATTTCTTTACGTGATTGGTAAAGTGGCATTCGAAATTCGGAATTTCGGCGCTTTCTTGACATTGCCATAGATTATGTCCACTGAACTACTAATAGTCACATATATGAGAATGTTTTAAAAGTTTGCACTACAAACCGATTATGGCAAGCGTGATCGAAATAGAAACATGAAAACATGATAGAGATATGCTAGTATCAAAGTACCAATATCAGCATTCAGCTAATATGTTCCCGAGTGAAACAACGCGCCATGACATGATGTAGCAAATTTAGTGCATAAAAAAAATTTCGCAGAATTGGTGNAGTGAAACAACGCGCCATGACATGATATAGCAAATTTAGTGCATTAAAAAAATTTCGCAGAATTGGTTGCGACGAATTTGTTCTTTCTCTATAAAAAATTTTTTCTCGAATATAGGCAACGCTTCTCGAAAAATGGCTGAAATGAGGCAAGAATTCAATAAGGCGATAGCGAATAGTGTGCTATAAGCTCAAACGAATGATTTGTTCTTGATGAAAGACGACAAAATGCACATTCAGCAAGTTTTATAGAAGATGCTCTATCAAGAAAGATTCCACATCATAAAAAAAGATGCACAGATGTAAAAAAAGTTGACAGAGATTTGAGAAAGCTTAATCGTTGATGACATTCACAATTGGAATATTCGCATTTAGCACTTAGAGCACTCACTGTGAACAAAGTGGACACCTTCTGTCTGAAAAAAAAAGAAAACTTGAAAACGAAAGTGACCACAAAAGTCTAAAGGAAGAGTGATGAAAACTCCAAACTTTATTCATGCATTAGTTGCTTTAACAGCACCATTTTTCAGTTACTAAAAATATAGCAACGCTTCGTTCGGTACAATATCGCATCATATGCACTACAAGTTGCTACCGGAAGCTGATATGTTAGTGCCGAATAATAATTGTCGATAACTGAACTTTCTGTGATGTATTGGCATTTGTGCGAAATGCCTCAGAAATTTTTTCTCATAAATTAGACTATTAATTGAATACTCAATCAGCAATACATTGCTAATAATCAATCACTCTAAAAGGCTATAGAAATCGATGAGTGAAAGAAATTGATATATGCCACACAAAAAGATCATAAATGGGAAGTTCGCAATTTACTACTGAACAGTTAGTTTTGATAGTTCAATTTCAGGTGATTTTTTGAAATATCTGTTCAATATTTGAACAGTCCGCACAGTTAACGTTTAAAAAATGATGGGAACGCTTCTGAGTATTGTCTCTTCTGCAGCGATAAAAGCGACGTGAATGAAAATAAACCAAAAAGTCATTTGAAACGAGGAAAATGTTTATTGCTTATGGTTTAAGAAGAGAAATTTTTTGCCGAATCGATTTCAGAAGGGGGCAAAAAAGAAAATAGATTATGAGCGCTTGGTAGTCAGCAGCTCAGCAGCTATGACTTATTAGGAAGCAGGGCAATGACTATTTTTACATATTTGTAAGTGATGAATGCTGTTGGCGTGAATTCTAGACATTTCTTACAAGATCCTCGATAAATAAGCCTTATATATATATATATATATATATATATATATA
>JAARMF010001228.1:36016-48318 GCA_022844705.1 Toxascaris leonina | reverse complement strand
TGATCATCAGTGTCGGTAGTTTTGAATTGCACTAGAGAGTCTCGTTTCCCCGCGTTATTTGGGGTAATTTATTAAATAAAATGGACATTTATAACCTACACTCACGTTATCTCCGGCATAAAACAACTTCAATGAAGCATGTAACACATTTTAACTGAGCATGGATCGATATCTGCTCAAAGGTGTTTGCTATTTTTCAATGTCGTTTTCATCATTACATGTTGTCAATGAAATCGAGCGTGAACTCCATCAAACAATCGCTATCCTATCAACTTTATTTCCTCTAAAGGTCGTTGTTCTATAAGTCTAGAAACTATCTCATGAATATTTATATCCCGAGCAAAAACATTTTCTATATGACCAATTTTTCGACGACGACGACGATGGCGACTATATAAGATGCAAACAAATTGCCTAAAATAGCAACTGCTTATTTAGCCTTACAACGATGCAGTTAATAATGCTCGAAAAGCGTAAATAGTACACCACTCCTCCAAGTGATCGTTATCGTTTCAAAATAGGAATTAGGAGAGACGAGAGCGATTTCATTTACGACTTAGCCTTCGTCACTCATCGACATTAAGCTAGCCATATTTCGTTTGATGCCATATATCCCTCCGCCCATATTGATGCTGTGATGCTATTTGTAAAGAAAAGTACACGGATTGTAAAAAGCTTCATTATGATAATACCATTTCCATGCGTAGAAATGGAAGTAAACACATCGACATATGCGTATCTCTACTAAGCACTTTCTTCTCATATGCCTCGAATAAAAAGCTAGTAAATGCCTTCGAATAGATGCATCACTATAAGCCGATCATCACTGCACATTCCCACTAAATAGATCTGAATGAGCAGATGAAACTATTCATAACTGTGGAAACTATACTTCAATTTTAGCTCTAAATTGAGCGACTTTGGTTGAGAAAAAAATTGAGTTNNNTTTCGACTGAGATATAATATAGATGAACTTCTGCAAAAAAAAGCAGGCTTAAAAAATGCGTTTTCTTATATTGCAATTTTGTTTTCTTATATTCTCGTATAATGTCCCTATTGAGATACAAGAGTGCAAATTGTCCCTTTTAAAAACGTTCATTTCTCGCTTTTAAATCCATGAAATATTTTCAGAACAAGTGCACTACAATCATTCTCAGCACCGAATTCCATCGGCGTCAAAATTTAAGCTTTCAAAGTCATTTTCGAAGACCTGCAAAGCAAATTTCATCTGAGACCAACAAATATCACTTTACTGCTTCTGGAACAGAATTGTTTTTTTTTGGTGATTGAAAGTGTACGACAAATGGAATATGGCCGATTAGATTAGCAAAGTGGCTCCACTCTGACAGTCGACTATGGAATATTTTTACGAATTAACCTATTTAGAACTGAAGTCGTATATCGCATTGCTTGGAAATAATGCTAGAAATGAAAAGTTTCTGCTTTTCCGTTGATCGNGTCGTATATCGCATTGCTTGGAAATATTGCTAGAAATGAAATTTTTCGTTGATCGGGCAGTTTCTGCTTTTCCGTTGATCAGGCAATTTTTGTTCACGTAAATAAAAATCGAAACTTCTCTTTATGAGCTCAATGAACCAGAACATCAGTATAAGCATCTCTACTGGATTCGACGCATTCCAAGATTTATAACAATAGACGATCTGAATACATAAATCAACACCTTTATGAGACAAAAATTCAAGCATTTTTTCATCGAGACCCCATACCAGTCGCCATCGTAGATGAACAAAAAACGATCGCATCGCTAATGGTGCAATATTTACATCTGCATTCAGACATCGCAAGAACGTTGGATCCCATGGAATAATGTCATTTACATAATGCCGATATAAAGTATTCAGATATCGAATAAATAACAACATCAACGGATCCAATTATCGCTGTGCTTAATTGCTAGAACGTTGTCGGATTCTATATGGAAATAGATATATCTTTGTTTGTTGTACACAAATACTTTGGTAATAAACATTTTAGGATAATTTGCAAGAATTTAGCAAAGTATTTGGTGTGTGTATATAGGCCTGCTCGCCTGGCCAGCGGGGTGGCGTCACTTATTGCTACAGCAATGCAAAACCACGGGCCTCAGTACCGTAATGGAAGCGCATTGTGGCCGGCAGCGTCATCGACGTTCGATAGTCCGGTCAATCAAGTGATCAAGTGATTTGGTGTGTGTATAGACTCGAAAAAGATCACATTAAAGATCTATCATTGGAGTAAAGCAGCTAGCGAAAAGAAATCAAAGTTTGATGTTTCATAGATGCGATGAAGCAAAGAAAACAAAATCGTTGGCATGAAATTTCAGGCTTTATTACGATTGAACACTTTCATTCAGTCTCTGTTCAGCAAAATCTCCCGGCACTGCTAAATCATTTGATAGTAAAACTTCGCTACGAAAGACCATTTAAGTCAGAAGCACGCAAAGCCTGCTTCTGAGCTCATGTGTTACATTCCACCGAAGAGGCGACGGTTCTTGCAATAAATGATGAAAGCAAGCTTTAAAGCAAGCACTGAAAGATCTTATGATCTTTGGGAAAATATTTAGATATTTAATATTGATCGTTATATCAATCAGATATCTAATATTAATCGTTAGTATTGATGGAGTAAAATGAATTACGCGAATTGTACTTCAATGAACTGATTAGAATTGAAACTTGTGCAGCAGCTAGCTTGTGAAGCACATTAGCGAAAGGAAGTCAAGCGCTCCATTAAAAACCTTCATCAAATTCTCTTAGTAGGTTCGCACTAAGCGCGGAAATTGTGACACAAAATGCTAACAAATTTTTTCAAAAATTTGAAAGTGCTCCGTCACTATACTATTAACTTATCTGACCGACACCATCGTTGGGATATCTATCGGCATTCAGATGTCGATCTAAGGCGCGATCCTATTAACTTGCCCATATTGAGCATAATGATGTGCATGCCTAACGCTGTTAGCGAAATAAACAAATTGAATTATGTTGTGTTCTTCATTCGTATTCATCTATCCCAAACGGACGTTTTCGCTCTCACAGAGGACATTCGAATGTTTGGAGCCATAAGGAATGTTTCGACGCCATCCAGGAGAAATCTGGAACTCGATCGAGGATTCTAAGATTCGAGTTAATAGATTCGATGCTGTTATAACACATCTATTACAACAATATCTCAACTGTGAAAAAAATTTCCGCATATCGAAAACAACCCCAAAATATGAACGAAAAATCTCGAGCACCCAAGGAAAATTTCTATCGACATCAGAAGGCATCAACCAATTGCCATTTCCACAAGCACTGGATAGCAAATCGGCGTTATTTCCGGGAGCCGACTTCTAAGCCTCTGAATCATCGAATTCAAGAGCTCAAGGATTTGAGATGTTATCTCGAGATGGTTTTTGTTTCAATAAGAAAATTATGCAACGTTGTAGATCAACTGAAATCTTTAAATGTCCTATCGCTTGTGTTTATTCTACACGATCTTTTCTAAACATTCTCTATTCGAATTCTTTAGTAGTTGACTGGCTAAGGTACACTCTAGCGTTTACTTAGCTTATCACGCAATAATTCCTTATTATTAGAAAAATTGTTTCATGTGTAAGTTGCCTGTGTTTTCGAACCGAAATCACAATCAGTGACTTAGGATGAAGCTTATCAGAAAGTATACGGAGAGGCGAAAGAGGTTTCTAGGCACAAAGACCTCAGCGTTCTTGACGCCTTATCAAGAGTTAGCCGAATTCGCTGATAATCAGATATACCACGTTGGAATCGAGAGTTATGTAGAGATATCGCCAAATATGGCAGATATCTTTAAGCTACATTCAAAATTCACCTAAAGTCATCCACAGCGTACCTGGAATAAGGTGCGATCGATTAGGGATACTCAAAAATTTGAGCGAAAAAATTAACAGAGTTGTGTAAGTTTCTGGGCAAGGAAGCTTACTCAGCGTCAAAACATATGCCAAGCTTTAGTAGAAATGTGCTCTACTTATAGCCAAAGACTAGAGGATGAAGGAATTTGTCTGTAGAAGCGAAAACCTAAATTGCTGTATTAGCGCAGCCGTCTAACACCTCAGAACGATAGAACTTTTTGCAACGGCGACTCAGAGTATTATCAGATTTCAGCTGAATAAACAAATCTAGAAGGATTTATGCCCGGATAGGCTTTCGGTTCAATTTTGTGACACAGTATATTGTCCTCAAATGTGTGTTTTCAGAATTGCATGACAGCATGCTTGCTAATGCTTCAACCCCTTGCACTCCTTCGTCTTCCGAAATAAACAGCGCTTCGGAGAGGTTCAATCATCAAGTGAGTCATTCTCGATAATAGCCTCGAAATAGCTGGAACATCAAGAGCCGCATCATTGCATTAGGAAAAACAAATTCCCGCAAACAGCAGTCAGTCCTTTCATAGGGTATTTGAACGGCTGTAATAGCGAACCATGCGATACCTTTATAATAAAGTGCAATATATGCCAAACATTTAGTCGTTTCATTAATTAGTGGTTACTATTAATAGAGGAGCTATTTGAATGAGGAAAATACAATTGCTCTATAAATTGCAATAAATAAGCCCACCCACAAATCATCTCGAATAGATCAACTCAGAAAGAAATACCTCTCGTTAGTTCTTGCACGAACATTTTTTTCCTCTTCATCCAAGTTCTTGTAAAATGAGCGAAGAGACTAAACGAAAGGAAGTTCAAGAAATTTTCTCACAGAATGCTTTATAATGAATGCTGTATACGTGTAAATAGGTGGATTCTTTCGTCACAGAATTTGATGAGCATGATGAGCCTAACATACATCAAGCACTATTTCTGAAGTCGAATTGTTCACCTTTATGACTGTTTGAAGATGATGCAACTAAAGAATGTTTTAGTATATGCTTGCTGTTTAATATTACGAACACCTCAACAGGCAGTTTCCCAATTCCACACGAAAAGTATCGCGTGAGAGATGATAACTTCGCATTTCAAATTACCTTACTAATTTTATAAATAAGGCTCGCATTTCTATAACGTGATTGGTATAAATAAAGAACGAGCCGATGTAACAAGGCAATAAACTCTCCTGACTTAAATATCTGCAAATCCGTTAAACGCTGACCTATCAAATTGAATTTGAGCTGAATTAGTGTAACTTTGGAGCGTAGTTCATAAATTTTGCAAATCCAGCTTCAGCGTTGTCGAGATGAAGCTACCGTCCAGAGAAAAGAAAAAGACTCAAATAGGTGCTTCATCACAATAACTTCTTGTAGAGAGTTTCCAGCTTATTGCCTAATCCGTTCATAATTATAAGAACAATATTTCATGTACTTTTGTTTTTTGATAATCGGTGAAGCTGATTGGCCAAGTGATGATATTCGAAAGAGCATATGGCATCGGTTTCTCTAGCGCGCTTCTTCACTTGCTTGACATTCAAAGGTCTATGTGCGTCGACGTTTTGTCTTGTTTATTTCGCAAAAAAAGGTTCTGTTGCATAATTCGAGCTTCTCGCTTTCTTAAACTTGCCCACAAAATAGCTCAGGTAAAAGCGGAAAAAATTTAAGAAATTCTCAAAATGCAACTCATCTTAAATGCTTGCAATTGAACGCTCTTCATAAATTATCTAATACTTTTTGCAAAAACCGAAAGCATAATGCGTAGGCGAGCATCATAGAAGTATGCAACAAAAGCAGCACTTGAAATCTTTCGAAATAAAAAGAAATTCGAGTTAAAACACTCGTGTGATGCTAATCCGATCTAGAAGGCAGTCGTTGAAATGCACCACCGTGGGAAAAAAAATTGAAAATGCACGAGAAAATTCACGGAAGCTCGATCTTTTTTTTTTCGCATCATCGAGCGTATTTCAAATGGCCTTAACTTTAAGTTGGCCTTTGTCTTGCATGTTATGCGTCTATTTTTAGTAGGTTTTCAAGCTAGTCAATTCAGTGAGCAAAATGTGCTCAACTTATTTCTCTATCAAAGATAGGAGCTCATATCATCTAGTATCAATGATGAGCATGAAGGCGTGACATTGAAATGGCCATTTTTGGCCATTTCTGAAAATTAAAGCAAAATATTTTTCAAAATTTGAGCTTATATTCGAAGATCAAATATTACGGATGCTTAACGCTTTACCACACTCACTTTATATCAGGAAATATTAGAATCGACGATGATGTGAACACTCCAAATGGCGCAAGTACAAGAAAGAGAAATAATGTGACGGGAGATTTTTTCGGCAAAATTTGGTTGTTCTGCATGACGGCGAGAATGCATTGGATGAATTTCTTTTTCGTGAATCACTTCAACGGCAAAGAAAGATTACTTCCCGCTGGGCAAGAGGGTTTGCTCATATTAGTGGTGATGCGTTGGCAAATCGACTATCTAGTTATGCTTCAGGAACTTTTCTGCTTACTGACTGATTTATGATAATTGACTGATTTACGCTTCGACGCAAAAATGCACAGAAGGAACAGAATGTTTTCAACGAATTTTTATTTTTCGATGGGCGAGGGGATATACGTATTCGAAAATGCCTCACAGCGGCAAATATTGAGCACCACAATGCTAATCGCCTTGAACACTCCAATCATCACTAGAAATTCATCACTAGAAATTCCCTGCAACATTTGCTCGCCTTTAGAACTTTCTTCCATCACTTGCGGAGACTGCATACTATCATTGCCATAAATGCGTTTCACATATATGAGAGGATGCCTTTTTCTCATGATTCAGTGTGGTTAATTTATTATCAATATCGCATTTTCACAACGAATTGCAATAGATAGAGGATTTAGTTCATGAGGCTGTAGACCGGTGACCCCTGCAAAACACAGTTTTTTTAAAATTCACGTTTTATGCACCCACTAAACGAGAGGTTCACTTGAATGGTCCAGAAAGTAGACGATTCTCAGCAACATTCATTGCATCGATCGACTCACTAACGAATTGCTTTAGAAATTGAGATTATTCGCGAACTTCTGACCAATTTCGAGCACTTTTCTTTGTGGTTTCAATTAGCTTAGCGGAAGTTCAACGCATTGCTTCAAGAGTGAATGAATTTCGTAAACAATTGGGCAGTTTATGCAAAATCATTTAATCCTATTGAGGAAACTTGCCCAAAATTCAGCGGACTGTCTGCATTGCTTACGAATAAATGAGAAACAAGTAAATAAATAAATAAATAAATAAATAAATAAATAAATAAATAAATAAGGATGAAGAATCGCTTGCGGATTTCTGCAATTATGCATCTTACGATTTAAATTATTTAAATAAATTTTGTCAGAATTCAATGAGCCTTTCGAATATATTACGAATTTCATTCAGAATCAACCATTTAATTTTCAAATTCTAGAAGTTTCAGTGAGTTGCATGACATCAGTCGCGCATCGTTTGAATTTATTCTCTCGTTGAGATATCATTCAGTCTACCATATACGCTTATTCGAAAGATGTGCAGGCAGCACTGAACAATTTCACAGTTCATAGAGCAACATTGCGATGGGTGTTATTAATTATGAGTGTTATTAATTCTTCTATCGTCTAAAATGTATTGCAAATTGGCATACTTCATGAAGCTATTCGTCATCTAGAAATTCGATTTTCATCAAAGTTGCGTTCCAACTATTCTCGTCCTATTAGCAATGCGTTGTTGATGCATACGCAGCCGTTAGACGGGGATTCCTTCCTAATTAATACAACAAATCGGTCTAATAAAGCAATTACTATGAAAAGAGTAAGTGGATGAAGACGAATTAGTGTTAGTATAGTTTGAGTGGAGAAAAATAAGAGAGAGTTATCTCCATTCGATTTCATGCCGTCATTCTCACTCTAACAATAAGAACGAGGTAAAACATCGTTAATTTATGCTTATCATCTGCAGCGATATCATCGAATTAGTGACCCACATAGGCATGAAGCTCATTGCGCCTCGTCGGCGACCTCATTGAAGACCAAGAAGCGAGAGATGGATAATATCGGAGTGGAGATGAAAAAGATTGGACAAGCGGCAGAAAATGCTGTCGATTCGTCAAGATCGAGAAGACATTGTGCGAACATCCGCCCCTAGGGAATTCGGAAAGGAGAGAAGAAACTTTAATGATGATTTATAGAACGAAGAAACATATATGAGAATAAATCAGCATGATTCAACATTGAAGAAGACACATCGATCGATAATGAAAATCACTTTTCAGCTCATAAATGCGAATGGCTGTGAGGTGTTTGTCTCGTCCAGTCGAAATGTTGACAATCCGAAGGCAATGATAATGTCATTTGCAGTATGAGTACTTGTTTATGAGTATCATTGGAGGAGACAGCTCAATCTGTTGCATTCTCCGCCTATTGCACAACAAAGTAGCTGACTGACACTATTACGATTCAGACTTCATCCTCTTCCGCAGTGTCTAGCCGAAGTCAATCACGATTGATTGACAAATTTGAAAGGAAGCGGCCCCTAGTTTCAGGACAAAGATTCGGACAGCTAAGGAATTTTTCTCTCGAATTTCTAGCACAGCAATTCGCATCATCGGACAAGCAATGTCTTGTGCTCATGGCTTCGAATAATACAACAACATGGAATATGCTAGTATGGCGTTGTGCTGCGATGCTTTTTTTTGCAGATATGACTAACGTCACAACACTTTCTGAGATCTCGGTTATTTGGACTGATTGTGTACATAAGAATGAAGTTACCTAACCTAGTCACATAGATTGGAAGTTACGTGGATCGAAAAAAGGCAACATTAGAAGCAACGACAGCTGAGAAAAGCAGCATGCAAAACAATGAAATATAGGACTTTGGATAGCTGTAAACTTGTCACGGACTATGGTGGTGCAGCGAAACTCATCGTTCTTACGGCGGTTTTATCGAAATCCGCCTGGAAGCTGCACATGAATAATACTTTATTTCTTTTCCACCAAAAGCGTTCCGGCGCATAAACACCCACAAACTTTCAGCATAGGCGCATTATGCCAATATCTAGCATGCGTATGTGTACGCATGTGTATCAGCTTATCTACCTACTTGTTGCACAGTTTCAATCCCGGAAAAAGGCGAGCTAGAGATGTGAAATGTTGTCTGTATCATGGTGAATGATTTCTTGTACCATGTGATTGCCGTTGATCTCATTCAGCGAATTATGCAACGTTCTTGGATTTCCTACAATCACAGCACCACATCGTTTGTGAATAGGAGCATTTCAAGTACTTCGTCTTCCATGAAAAATTCCTCTGCCATCCTCATATTCTCTATTGCACCTTGGAATACGTATGTGGAAGCTCCTAGTGAAGAAATGTCTCCTCGCTCCACACCTTTGCTCACAGTCACCTTTAGTGACTCATCAAACAGAGTGATTCGTGTATGTGTGCGTGTGCGATCTTGTCAATGAACGTGCAGTACAATGAGGTTCTCCACAGTGTCTATACCTTTCTTGATATGAACGGAGGATAGACATCAATAGAATTTCATAACCTCCGCATCGACCATTAATCAACTGCGCTACAAATGTAGCCTACAGTAGAAAATCGCTTCCTGCGAACTACCTGCTTGCTACCTTTCCAAACTCCCATTGAGTACAGCTCTATTGCGGATATAAATTATTCACCTGAACTTCTCACATATATGCGATAGCAATCATATAGAGCAATAATTGTAAATATCTTGACATTCTTCGTCCTTTGGAATCGCCACTGTACTCGAACACTTTCCATCTCGTTGATATTTCTCATGACTGCTGACTTCAGATGACACCAGGAGAAGTCAACACATTCGCAAACGATTCTCAGCTTTATACGCATGATTCTTCTTTAAATGTCCTGGATAGCACATTCGGCTAAGAAAATGTAGTGGTCAAATCGTGATTTTTGACTGAAACAACCAAAGAAAAGCGTTGCTCGCAGCATTTCTCTTGAAATGTTGGGAAAGCCACCGTTGAAGTGGAGGAGCCGCTTTCACGGTTAGATTGGATACCGCAAGCGCAGAATCAAGATGGTCGAAAGACTGACTGCCGGCTGCATTGATGGAAAGAAACCACTCCATGAAATCACCACTTAATATTTCTGCAGGTCCTAAGAGTCCGAAAGAATTTATAAACATATAAAAGCCAATGAAGCCTTGAAGCCTGAGCATATTTCACGCACGTCAAATTTTTGTTGGTGTCGATGATATTGCAGGAAGAAAAGGTTGCGTTGTTAAGGCTAGGGCAGTTAACATATGAAGGCATCGATGGGCAGGTTTCTTTTGTATTGCAACTCATGAATCCGAAATGAGAAGAACACAAATGCGTTCATCGTTCAAGCTAATTTGATACGGTTACCACATTTGTTTTTTGCGACAGGCTGTTTTCATTTCATAGCGATTGTTGTTTATATTGTCTAATCGCCTCGTCGACTAATTTTTGTTAATTAATTTTTAAGGATTCTTCGCTAACAACATAGTGCATTTAATTCCGGCTATGCGAGGGTGATCTTGTTGATTCGAATTGGAAGGAAACGTATTCTTTTTTTTTCGACTCATTTCATTTGCGCGTCTAGACATCGACTCTGACTGATAAACAGCTCCGGAAGATCATCTAATCCTTTTGGGCTCATTTCGATCCGTTGATGTGATCAAAGCTTAGCTTCAAAGATTGCACATTAACCGATGTACCGACGTGATAGTTTCGTTGCGATGCAAATAAATCTCATTGAAATGCCCTCTCCAAAATGAAGTGAAAGATGTTCGGTCAATTTTCAGACGTTTCCCACTAAAGAGTGTAAAGATTTTCGACGGAGAGAAAATAAGTTCACATGTTCTTTCATAGGTTCGAGTATAATGCATGGTTTTGGAGTATATGCTTAAGAACTGGAAGATAATCTAAGAGGGCATCCCATAAGCACTATTTGATTCATTCTGCTCGATTCAAGAACGAGGGGACTGAACGAATTCGATCAAAGAAAAGTTGAAAAGCTATAGTAGCTCGGCGAATACCAGGTTGAGTTCTGAGTCTGGTATTCGTTTGTTCTACGAACCTCCTCTGCTATTTCAACAAGTTTCAGCTCCTCGAAAGCCAATGGTTTTCGCGGATAGAAGCGGATAATATAGTAACGGTCATCGCAGCAAGCATGCTATCGCGTGCAAAACATTTCAGAGGGTGGATACTGTGTGCAATGCATTCTTTGGTTGCAGTGATCGAACGATACCCTTCAATTATATTAAGTATTTGAGGGAACGAGAAAATACCGGCCTATCGCATGAAAACACATGAAGTTGTGAGCCATATTCCTCCATGATATCCAGATCTGTTTGAAAGATGTTCTAAGTCTCTTTCTTTCTTCACTTTACAGCTATCTTTGCTTTCCTCACGAAGTGAGTGACGATCAATTTCCTTGCACAGGCTTTTCACAACTACGCTTCAGAAGTGAAAGCTTAAACTACCTACTGCATACATCGGCAAATGATCTATTGCTGACTGATTTGATGAGATAGAAATTCAATAATGCTATCAATTATGAAAAGCGACTGAACGGCAATGAATAAAAAAATATCCTGAAGAAACTTGCTATGAAATACTTGTGATGCTCTATGTTTGAGCTTTGTGAGATAAAATTTGCTTTGAGAGAAAGTCGGCTAGCTACTATCTATCGCACAGATTGTTGAAATCAATTCCCATGATAGTACTTAACCGCCGTTCAATCACACACAATCTTCATTTTCATTAAGTTCATTGGCGAAGTAAATCAAAAAGTGGATCTCTGAAACAAACTACTATAGCGTAGAGTAGAGTTGTCCGAATTACGTCGACGTAATTGTGCGTACTTCATTTTTTCGAAACGACCGAATAGCGAGATAGATGCATTCACACGCACACACTCATTAACCGAAAACAACATCATCGTTATGCGTTCGTTTGAAAAGTTTACAGAAATATGAAAATTCCGTAGTGAATTCTTTCAGTATTCCACGTCTAGCGAATTCTATTCTTTCGGAAGATTTTTTTTTCATTTTCAATAAAATATAGGCGGAAGCTCACAATGATCATGATGATGGACAAATTCGACCGTAAAACTAAACGAGAACAACGGTGCGCGAAGTACGCATATTTCGCTATTCTTTCGCTATTTCGCTCTTTTTACGAAAATAAGAAACTCGCACCTATAAAGTTTTTTAGATGAGTGCCACAGCGATTGAATTTGGTTGGCTAACAATTGCTTTTGCACTGTACGTTTAGCGATTTAAACAGTTAATCGCGAATTTATGTACTGCGCCAGGGTTGGTAGCTCAACGGCAGTGCCTTCGTCTGTTAAGTCAAGAGATCCGGATTCAACCCCCCCCC
>JAARMF010001228.1:14587-26404 GCA_022844705.1 Toxascaris leonina | reverse complement strand
GTGGACGCACGTTCTCTATTCAACCACAATGTGTCATGTGTTCACGACAGAGCCGTCCGATGAGCTTCCGATAGAATCATAAATTTGAGATCAGCTTATCACCTTTATCAAGAGTTGATGAAAAGTGTTATCAAAATAGAGGCAAAATAAAAATCGCTTCAAAAAGTTGTTAGTCATTTACGCATTAAGTCGCTGCAATGATTAGCGCAATTGATAACTCAGAATGTGCAATTGATAACTCAAAAGTTGCAGTGACGGTGTAGCAAAAAATCGTCAATTTTTTCATCGGTTATTTCATATCCCATCTTGAGACGCTCATCCAATTTCTGGCGCTTGCTCATATAGTCAGCTTTATGATGTTTTGAGCCTTGAAAAGGCTTATAAGCGTAAATTGCAGAATTCCAGGGTAGTTCCAGATGAGTATACGAGTGGACCACTTTCAGATTGACACACACGCATTCGTGGAATTTTTTATTTCTTTCGCGTAAGCCATGGTTAGATTGACATATGAAGAGCAGAGGTGCGGAAAGCGAAAATAGTAGGAAATCTATCAAACGGACAGTTCACGACGTAAACCTTTGACATGTAAGGATAATCTATTGAAAAAGCCGAGCATGAGCACTGAAGTGAGCGGAAATGGTACCACCAGATCAGGTATGACATTTGCTTTTGAAATGAATGATATGTCTTGCCAACAAACACTAGATTATGACTAACGAAATACAAAGATTTTCAATTATGCATCCATTCCTACAAATCCACGTACAACGGTCCGCCTCCCGGGACTTAGCGGTCATAGGTGTTTCCTATGGGTTGCATAAATTTATTCAAGCTAAGAGGCAAATGTTAAACTCAATAGTAAAATATGCCCACCAAATTCCACAAACCTCGTCATAAGATACAATAAGATATGTGAGCACACCAGTAAATACATACACCCATTCAGATGCAGCACATAGGCACGACCTTATTACAATCAGCCAGCAGCTCTGCAAAGCATGTAAATAAAATGCATAGAAATCATAGCCGAGAGAATGTATGGAGGCATTTCTAGTAAAGTCTTTCTGAAGAAGCAGTCGAGTGGTTTGCTTTTCTCTCTATTATGATTCCATTTTCTTATCCAGAAAATTTGCCGACCCGCTCACTACACCACAAAACTACAAAACGTCCAATCAATTTCACAAATTGCAAGGAAATATTAAAAAATGTTTATATATCTTAATTGTGGTGGATAATGCATGAAATCATTCTGCAAACGGAATTTATTGGCGATAGTGACGGTACATCGCTTTTCTAGCAGATCTGCTTATTCGCCAGAACATAATGTGTATCATGTGAGTTAGACAAAGTTTGCAGTTTTCCTCCTCAAAGAAAGTCTTATTGGCTACTAACAATGGACTGATAATAAGCGATGATATCGTTTGAGGCGACAGTTGCAAGCTGTGAAAGAGAATGGTGAAATTTGATGAGGTGAGTGATAGAAAAGTGCGAGGTGGATGCAGCAAAAAAAACGACGGGGTGAAGCTATGGCTAATCCAAAGATGTAAGCAATTCTAAGCGTAGAGGACCACGCAAGAAATAGCGACATTGCTGCGAATAACTTCGGGTTAGAAAACAATGAGCAAATAAACCAGCATTAAGCATACTCAGTTACGACTAGCGGTTATGAGGTCTGCAGATTAATTTGCAAACGATCATAAATGCATGTAACGCAACGGTTTTTTCCTAGGTCCTACGGCGATATTAGAATGCGAGGTATTCCCCCTGGGGAGAAAGTCTTTGCAAATGACACTAGGAGGACAAGATGATGAGTAAACCAGCGACGTCGAGTATCTACGTAAGCAGTGATGCCTTCTATACCGTGCGTTTCATTATATTCTGCAACGATATATTCGATTATCATTATCACTCCGTCACTTGCCTTCGAATTCCCTCGGCGTCAGCGTTCACGTAATGTTTCTCCTCCAATTTTGCTCGAACAATGCCGGCTTCTATCACTAATCCGATCTTTTGCATTTTCTTCCCAATGATATCCATCGATCTTTTCATAAGCCTCTCACGGAATCGCAGGCAAGGCGCATTGAGCTTCCGGGTTGTGCGGGGGCTACTAATTTTGCGTCGCTGCCGCTTACATGTCCAAAGCAACGAAGCCTTGCCGCTTGCATGTTTCTAATTATTGGTACAACGGCTGATGCTAAGCCAACGGCTGATGTCATCATTCTTGATGTGATCATGTCTTCTCGTCCCAGACTTTAACGTGACGTTGTCATTCCCATTGCATGAATAACCTGCTCATGCCACATTGTTGCAGTCTAATAATTCGATCTGTATAGAGTTACGAGGGGAAACAGTGCTTTAGCACGATAAAAATTCGGCGTGAATTATTGATTAGAGCACTAGAAATTCATTGACTAGACTTCTGCTAGAGTATTAGAGCAATTAGACACTTCAACGAGTTGCAAATATATTCCTGGCATAATTCAAGCACCAACTTAAACTGCAATTAAAATATGCTCAAGTGATAGGCGACGCCAGAATGGCACAGAAAATTTCTTAGAAGCTGATTTTGCTTTCTGCTGTTTAGTGTTCCTGGAAGCGCGAAATAATAGATATACGAAAAAGTGGGAGGAGTCGGTAGCTCAGCTGTAGAGCGTTCGTCTGTTAAGCGAGAAGACCCGGGTTCGCTTCCCGACTGGTTTCCCAACGGATCGCCGAAAGGAAGCTGACCCGATCGCAGGAGCCATGTGTAGGCGTGGTTGTCAGCTGCATCGGTAAGAGGAATTGATGAAACTACTGCTGCATTTTCATTTTCGTATCTTTGTGCGAAAAAGCCTATCACAACTCAATGATGAGGCAAAATGAACTACAAGCGCCTTAGAAATTTTTTCACGAAACATGCATATTGACGATTCAATGATGTCTTTACAAAGAAATGTAAGTGATCGCCAAAAATAGAACTTAATTTCATGAAAACGGAAAGCGGATTTCTCTACTCGAACTTGCATTGATGAGCGAAAGAAAAGAAAAAAACGCTATCAACACTTTCGAATTAAGTGAAAAGAAAAAGCTACTCGAATGAACCAACATCTTCTCTTCGCAGACAATTTTTGAGATTGCTAATTGTGGACTTTGTCTTTTGCTGGAAATATCGACAGGGAATGTTCATTAGTTAGAAAAAAAAGGATCAACATGGAATTCATTTACGACGAACTCTTTAAATAAATTTGAAATTATCGAAAATGATTTTCTAAACGTTAAATTATTTCTACTCAAAAGAAAATGACAAAAATAATGGAATATCAAATAAATTCCACTAGGCGATCATCGGCGGAAGTTCGCCTGGTGAACTATCATCAAAAATTTGATGTGTTTAAGCAGCGGATCTAAACGCATATTGCAGTTATACAAATTTTAGAGGAGGAAGCAATATGCCTACTGTTCATTATTGACGATGAGGGGAAGCGATAAGCTTGCAAGTATGCATGCGCATGTGTAATAATTGAATTTATCGAAGAATATATGTTTTCTATCGTTGGTACTAAGTTATCGATGCAAAGTTTTCTTGCAAGCAGTTCTACCACCTTTAAAAAATTTCTTTTCACTAGAAACTCTACTAGAGGCATTTCCTTTATCTACTGAATATGGCAATCAAATCTCNTCTACTAGAGGCATTTCCTTTATCTATTGAATATGGCAGTCAAATCTCGTGGAATTTTATCGATTTCTAGCAAAATTTAACTGCCTCAAAAAAAAATTGCCTATGACAGCCAGTTAACAATATTCATTTAGGGAAGTAACTTTATACGAAATGTTGCGGCTGTTTCCTTCTAACTAGAAGGAACTCCAATCTTCGCCCCCCCCCCCCTCTTCCCCCTCCCCCCATTCACTTCTTACAACTGACATTGTGCTTCTCTTTGGTTATTGCCGAGTGGAAATCTTAAAGCTATGGCGGCGAAGTTTTAAAACTTTAATTTACATCGCCGAGACACTCTTCTGCTCATTGCGAGTTTCACTTAGCTCATTACTGCAGATGTTAGGTGGCATTAGGAAATTGTTGTAAAATTTATGAAGCAAATTTACTTTGTGGTCGATCTTATACGAACCGAATTGGCAACATTTTAGGTCGAGATTACTCGTTTGCAGTTTCTTTTTTTACAAAACACACTATTAGATATTCAGCGAACATTTTAATGTGCTGCTACAAATGACTAAATTGGTGATTTGCAACGGAAATCGAGTGCCCGTCGGGCAAGCGTTTCCGATAAGCTTTTTCCGCGTACTCTGAGGGCGGAAGAATGAGTAGTGCTTCAACAGCTTGTTCTAGGGCAATTTTGGTGGATATTGAGTGCTTGAATCATAAATTCGTTTGCTATAGTGGATGCTATCCTAGAGTTTGTGCTCTTCATAATTTCTTGCTCCACCAAGGTCACTCAAATGAGCGCTGATGCGTTGATATTGTAAAGCATGAAGGATTAAAGCCGTATGAAGGCAGTAGAAGAGCGCTAAAACCTGGTCGTTGTTGCGCCAAAAACATTTCTCATAGTTGCTTGACTGATATCCCCCTCCCTTTCTTCAATTTGTTTGTGCTTTCATTTGGTGCACTCATTTCAATTACGTCCTTACAATGTTAACCGAGTTCTCAAGAATGGAAGAAGGATTTGTTGGCTCATGCGTTAGCCTTAGCTCCAACCAAGAAATATAGCTTGACTTTGCGTCTTCCCCATTCGTGATCGAAGCTTCGCCAGGTTTTTGCTCTAAAAGAAGTCCGGCTATGTTTGTTCATGTGCAGGTGGATCTAAGGACATCTCCGCTCATGGAATCCACTCAATGCTTCCTCTTGAGTAAAGCGATTATAAATAAATACAAACTACAATATGCATGCATAAAATAAGCACCACAATCTATTACAACAATATGAGCATTGATTTAGAACCGAAAAGGAAGCTATTCGTAGGCGGATGCCGAATGAGAATAGATAGGTATGTGTTCGATTTCTTGTCGAGTAAGAAGGTAATAAAAAGCTTTAAAAAAAGGTAACAACTAGTCAAAGTAGAAAGATAATCAGCTCGGCTTTCAGTTAAATATCACGGTGCTTCTTGCTCGCACGATTTCGACTGGTGACAAGTTGAAGAGATTAACGAGTGTTCTTCAATTGCTCCTAAACGTGACTTAATCGGCAAGGGCATATATACGTCGGGAGAAATTGTGCTAATCTCGACAACTTCAAATAATCGAGGCCTTTATTGGCCCAAAATTCCGGTCTGCGCCTGAGCTCAATTTTAAATACTATGATATCTTTTGATTTGTCAGCATTTCATTTTATCAATGACAATGCAATGCTGAGAATTACCGTGTGTGGTGAACTTCTTTTTTTTTATCTAAAAAAAAACTCCGTCGGCTTAGCAAATTATCGTAAGAGGATCAGAATAACTGTTAGCTACGCTCCAGGCTGTCGTGTTTGAGAATCCTCCTCTTAAGGTATTAGCTTACCGTTGCTCAATGTCTAGACTAGGTGGCTTCGTTCTCTCTGAAGGACATAACCGCCATTTTCGTAGGCGATTGTGTGAATAGACGCTGCATTCTTTTGTCATCTCCTTGTTCACTAGGCGATCTCATTGTTCTGTGTTTGCTGATCGAATACCTTCGAAGATTGGCCTAACATACATTTGGAAAGGTACCGAATGATGGGTATAAGATACTAATAGCATTTTTTGTGCAGAACAAATTTCGGCATTTCACCATTCGAGCTATTGATTAAGGAATCAAATTCATATATGGTCATAGCTAGTCAATATAAGCAGCACATCGCTACGAATAACAAAAGCAAGAAATGAGGAATCAAGAAGTCAGCAAATACGCATCGTATTCAAAAATCGCAAGGCCTATACTACGAGGTTCATTTTGGGGTAGTGCTTTAACATGATTGGAGCATGGAGATGATTGGAATATTGAATTTATATGGCCACATCAAGAAATAAAAGCGCATTCTAGCGCGTAAACAAGTTGCTTGTCTGATTCGAATCGGTTATGGAATAAGCTTTGTTCGGCTAACCGTGAGCCGAAATTTCGCAGCTCTAATCAACGACGCATAATCAGACTATATGCACATCATTTGCACTTCCCTATCAAAATAAGCATCACATTTGAGGCGCACGTAAATCTAACGAATCGCTGAATTCAATAGTAAACATGCGCCTAGCTATGTGCCACTTGTGACGGCTAAACACTTAGGGAATGACATCTAATCTTTGATCGACGAGGTATTGGCAAGCGAATGGAATTTATATCCGGCTAAAATTGGTTTTCGTATTTGAACCATCAAATAACGCAGCTTCAAGAAACTAGCAGATGATGCATATGACGCGCAACAAAAGATATGAACAGGTATCTTCATAATATAACAATAGCAGTTCCGCTTAAATCACGCGTAATGCTTTCACATCGTCTTATGTCTAACAATTCATATAAGACTTGCGAACTGAAGAGCGAACAACGAAGACTGAGGACAGCTGAATGCTCTTTGTTAGCGCCAAATTTCACACTAGGGAACCTTTCATTGCATCAGTGAATATTTCGAAAAACCGTCGCTTAAAACATCTTGCTAGATCTTGTAAGAGTATATTGGAGTGCAGCTTTATTGCAAAGCACTACTCACAACTAGCTAGGCTATTCACTATGCGAAGTGATCTATAGACATTTCGCATCACCAAGTTGAAATTGCTCAGATAACTCCTCTAAAAGTATTTATCTGGTTGAATCGATCGATGATCTTTGATGCTTAAAGCTAGGAAATAGCATGGGTGTGTGTGTGCTCATTTAAATTAGCGACAAACATTCCACATGAACACGTTGCCGTCTCGAAAAGCCGCTCAAGCTTTATTGAGCAAAAATCATTCAATGAAGATCAAGTCGCTAGAAATAATGACCGAACAGTGAACTAGACAAGTAATTCAATGCAACACTAAATGTAACTAGTTATACTTCGGCTTTAGCCGGCATCATTCCGGCCAAAGCCGAACTATAAATCTCATCGTACAATAACCCCCCCACCCTATGCAATTCATCACTTACACAAGAGTGACTCTTCGACAAGCTACGATAATCTCGACATTTGGAGTGTTAAAATAGTTTCGTTTTTGCTGAAGGCAACAAAGATTCAAAAGGCCATCAAATGAACTGCCATAAGTCGATGTGTGGTGCAGTCAAATATGCGCACTAGAGAAGTATTATGCTAAAAGATAATCATCACTTTGAGAGTCATTATTTAAGACTTTTTTCTTCGTGAATATTTATTCAATCGATTCCTTATTGCAATAGCCGTTCGGAGAGTTCCGATATCACAAATAGTGCAAAGCTTCGATGAGCCATTCTTCAAAATATTTCGCTCTTTTCGCCGCCTATATTTTTTTATATCTCTTGAGTCATGTTGAAGACTTCATTGATGATGAGCCATTCATGCAATCAATTCGATCTCTTAAATTCATTCGCATGTGCACCAAATTTGGCGACAGAATCTGCTCTCTTTTAAATCACTACTCGTTTACCCTCCGCGGCCCTATCAGCCAGCAAAGTTATCCATATGTAACCATACTATTTTTTAAGCTTACTAGTCACCCGTACAACAGCAAACCTCTAGTACATTCGTAAGATACATACCTAGTCAGTGTTTAGCTAAAGGTGGTGAATCATGGTGGCGAATCCGCTCGATTCTTTCAAGCTTCATCTATATCTAACCCCGGCTGAATGGAACACTAGTTTTTAATACTTGTATTTAAATGCGCAAAATTCGCCAACGTATAATTATTGTTGATATGGTGGGATGTTGAGGGTTTATAACATAAGTTCTGGTAACAAACGAATAAAGTATCGCAGAGCGCACAGCATTCCTTTGATGACTGCTGAAGAAAGATAAGGAATTCGCAAAATTGTAAGTAATTCAGAGGAAGATTAGCTCTGAGTTTGAGATCTTAAGAGTATGAGTTTCCTCTCTGTAAAACTCTTAGATTCTATCCAATCGGTATGTAAGTTTTTCGCCGAACTGATAAACTGGTAGAAAAGAAAAACCAAATTCCTCTATTAATATAGTTTTTCATTTCAGCTATTTCCTCGCTAAAGAGAGCAACGAAAGAATGAATTTGACGTTTTATATAAAATATGCAAATAACCACAGGGATTTCGATAGAAGCGGATATTTATGTCATTGATACATTGTCGGGGATGAGAAACAAACGCATGCTCTTAAAAAAAAGAAACAAGAAAAAACTGAACAGACAGCGAATTAATGATGAACGACGATGCTCTGAAAGGCGAATGAGAAAATGGACGATAACGGTAGCCGAAGAAATGAGCGGATACAATGTGTTAGCTGTATTCAAGTTCAATGCTCCTATTTCTCTTGAAGATATTACTGATACTCTTGCGCATAGACGAAAAATTTCCTTTTGTGTTTTTTTAATGTATTTATTTAGTTCTACAGAAATTAATTTGCGTAAATTTGCGTATGTGAGGACGCTTTATAACAACTAAATCACTTGTCGTTTCATTTCCACTTTCAGCTAATTAGCTATTATTTTTCATGAAAATAAAACGATATTGCCAAATTTTTCATTGCACAAATTTTTGTTCAGATCTTTGTGCCTAATTTACGTCCCTTAAATTTTTTTTTAAAGAAAGCTGCTGAATTTCGAATATATCTATGCACAGTGCAATCGAAAAGCCGAAGATAATCGATAGATATAGCTCATGACTTCGATTGGCAAGAAAATTTCGCACTTCACATGTTGTGTTCAGTGATTTAGTAAATTCGCGCAATTTTCGTTTCAGTCACATAGTGCGCATCTTGGAGGCACATATAGCAAAGAAATATCCCAAAAGTGGGGTTCCTTTTATCAAATATTACGCAGTGCGCAATGCAATGAGAGATGATACTGGTCTTTAATGATAATCGAAACGTACATGCATAGTGGAGTGCAATTCTTCAATGACCGTTGTCCTTGCCGTCAATATGATTGGAAATTATCCTCCCTGATGGCTAAATTAATGTCAGTACTTCGGCAAACGTTTTCAAAAAGTATTCTCATATTGTTTTCAGTTTCCGATTAATGCCTATGTGCGCATCCATTCAGGAGGCTTTTCGCTGACATAAAAATAACGGAATGAAGCAAATCATAAACGAACGAGATTGTCGTCTTGATGACCATATCTTTACAGCAGCTGCTCTTAGAATTCACTCAACAATCCCGTACATGAATGACGATTGTTAAAAATTGCATTGCACGAATGGAATTGCAAAGTTCATTGCATTGCAGTTGCAATTGCATTAATAATAGTTTTCAGCTCTATTACTCCTATCTTATGGAAAGATGAGTAAAGCGCCGCCTTCTTGATAGCTGAGATCTCAAGGTAAAATATGAAGAATATGTGAGAAAAACCGCATCTTGATAGCCACTAAGGTTGTGGATGCTTTTCGCTGAGGACGAATTGATGGTTTTAGTAGCAAAGCCATTTGACGCATTTAAATAAACCGAAGTGCTAATGAAAGAGCCTAAGATTTGGAGCAAAATAAACTAAGGAATATTTCGGTAAATAAGGCATGAAAATCTCAATGTACGTCGATTTGAAGTAAATAAGGAACGAAGTTAGGAGAATATTTGTAAAGAGAATGCACTTTTTAACGCAGGTATTTATAGTGCACAAGTGGGATAACTCAACGACCCCTTATACAGAGAGGTCCTCAAGTCGATGTAGGAAGGAATTTAATGGTTGTGCTAGTGCTATGTCTATTGATGAGCCGCTCGGCACCTAAATATCGCTCTGAGACTTATCGCATGATGTAACACTCGAAAAGATACCTGAAACATATTTTTGGACAGCGTGAGTAGTGCTACAAGGCAGTACGAGCAAAACAATCCTTTGGAATTTCAAAAATATTTTGAGAGGGCTTTCGATGATCTTGGAAGGTCGCAGAAGTGCCTCTCAAAAAGCTGCATAAATGAAACATTTCTAAAAAATATTCCACCGTTTCGACTTCTGGGTTCAGATATGATGACCAGACATGACACTAAGAAGGAACATCGATACGTGAAGCTATGCGACGATGACTGATACAGTGATAATGCGGAAGAAAAAAAATCAACCGTGATATAATTACGTCTAAAGAAGTCGCATGAAAGTTTTTAGTTGGAGGAGTCATAATTAAACTCGATCGATATGCCGCTGCGACTACTGATCCAAAAACTTTCAGTAAAAACCAGCTCAACTAATCAAATTGGTATCACTTGTGATAAAAAGGCATCGAACACGCTATTGCTACAATGGATATCAAAGAATATGGCGAATAAGTCATTCGGGTGGGTTCACAAAGCTAGAGGATCGAAAGTACAAACTACGTTCGTCAACAACAAAGAAAAAATTATAAGGCACAAAAAAACGAGAAAACACTTTTTGAGGCTTTAGTGGCCATAAACAATTTCACTCCATAGGCACTAGATGTTTATTCGCTCTTATGAGGTACCATAATTCACGTATTAGAAGGTTTATCAAAGCAAATTCCAGTTGAGGACTCTATCTATCTACTAATACCTTCAACATGGAATGACATTAACATTGAAATTACTTACATTCATATACTCGCAAGCTACTCATACACCTTCAAACACAAATATCAATGATCAACAAGCACTATAAAAGAGTTCCATTCCAATAATATTCGTGAATATTTCTATGCTATAATGTTGCTGAATAACGAAGATCTGAAGCAATTGATGATGCAGTATTTATGGGCAAGAAATGCTACCAAGGAAATTAACTTAGTCTTTCATTCAAATCGTGCATAGGTTTCAACCCCAAGTGATTCCTTGCTTTGCTGTATTGATGGATTGATCTTTAATCTATAGTCATGTCTTCTCTGAACCGATCGATAGCAAACGTCAAAGTCTTTTAGTTATTGTTTGTCTGAATTTGTGCAATCTAGTGATTAGTGAAGTATACAAACAAATTCCACTTTTTTCTAAAGGTCATGTGAATGCATTACGAATGCTAATAGTCAATATCATAGGGTCAATGGGGAATTATTTCGTTCATTAAAACGCTTAGAATTGCTATAGTCGGATAAAGCATTTAGCTGATGCTTAAACGGCAGTTATCGAATTATTTCTTCGCCTATCTAAGAAAACACAACCTTTTCAATAATTCAAAGAAATTCCACCGTCAAAGTTGCGATAGTTTTGATAGAGACTGGAATTTCTTTTTATAAAGAGACTGAGAGATAAGCTAAAAAAATAAAAAAACGTTTAAAAAAAATAAAATACGCTTGAGAAGATTATCGGCGAAAGCTATTTACTCTTATTTAGATAATCCAACGAGTTAATTGATTTCAGCTTTTATCTGACCGATTTTAATCCCATTTTTTCCAATTTATTCAGTTTTCCAAAGTGAACACATGCTGATAGTTCGAGTGAAAAAAATTGATATACATTACTTCATAGCATTTCTCATTGGAGGTCCTCTAAACGACAAAAAAAAGCTCGAGAACAATACTTCTGCGTATGCTTCCACCACATATGATGAGTTTAGCAATGTTAACATGAATGTACTTTAAAATTCAATTGTTGCTGCTTGCGGCAGTTTTTTTCTATTGACCACATAAATGTAATCAGATAATGACTTTTCGAATGTACATCTACCCCCCAATGTGCCCTCCTGCTTTAGTGCATTTTTGAGACATCAATATCCGAAAAGAGAGAGCACAACTAGGAAGAAGGGAAGCTAAAGCGGATATGTGAGCTGGAGGCTGAGGGGAGGGGGGGGGGGGGGGGG
>JAARMF010001228.1:0-14087 GCA_022844705.1 Toxascaris leonina | reverse complement strand
GGGGGGGGGGAAGGGAAGTAGGGAAGAGCGAAAAGTAAGGGTAATATCCACAATGAAAATGCTTTACGAGTCATACTAATTAGTCGTTTTTCAAGCGATTCTAGCAGAACTATCGTAACATATCTTTGAAAGTGCTTCGTTCACTTCGGTTGATTTTCCACCTCTCTGAGAGAACTTAAAGGAGCAATGAGTAAGCAATGAACAATGAAACCATTCAAGCAACAAGCCTGCTCACAAGTTGCAAGGAATTCCTTTCAGTCATATCTTTTACTTGACTCTCTAGCAGATCTCGTGTGCTTATTTTGGAGCTTCCGAATCCTTTTAGCTGCAAATGATAAAAATTTCGAGCACAAATACACTCCACCATTCACTATGAGCTATTGGCTCGAGACTTCATAAGAATACAAGCCTGGGTTTGATAGTGTACTGTTGCCGAAAGAGATCAAGTTGTTGCTCAAAGTTCTTGAAGATGTTGACGTTTATTTAGAATTGCCAATCACGAAGCAAAGAGCTTAAAATTTATGAACAGCACCAATATCGACAATATAGAGTGCAGTTATTCATTCATTTTTCATGCACCTGAATTAGCTCATATGAATAGGTGGAACTTCATTCGATCAATACTGCGTTACGAGCAATTGTTTCCCTGAACCATTCCGCAGATTTCTTTGGTGTCCTCTTGCGTTTCGGATCATCAAAGTCGACCTAAAAGTCCCAGAACGCATCAAACTATTAAATATTTCGATTCTCAAGGCGAAGAAAAATAGCAGATGAAAGGGGTTAGGTATTATTTTGCCATAGGGGCAGCAATCAAATTAGACAGTTCACTATCAAATCTGCACTCCTATTGAGAGTTGCTATCATCAATCTGATCACGCCGATAATTCAGGCGATTCTCAGGATATCCGCTCTTATTGAATTACTTCTGTTGATGTGCATAAATGTGTTCGCGCAATTACATTGACGACAACATTTGTGCTTGCACTTTTATATGTACTTTCTGCAGTTTAACTTCGTCAATGAATCGGCAATCTTCTGTTATCTTGTTGACTGATGCGTTCAGCTGATGACTATTAAATGCAATTTTCTGTTTATTCTTGCAAATCTGCAATAAGCTGCAGCTGCAAACTTAGAAATCCTGCAAATTTCGGAGAGATGACCTAGAGCAACCGAAAAACGAAGGTTCAGAAGATGAAAATCGCATAATCCCTCATGAAGAAGGGCAATATGAACACTATTTAGTCGTCAACATAAACAATTGCTTATTCGAATTATTGAATGTACAAACTAAAGAAATCCCATCATTATTCTGCCAATCTCGTTAACACGTAAAGCAATTTTAAGTTTAATTTTAGCTAAAGGAAGTTGTAAGATGAGCCACTTGCGCCAACAAAATTATATATTTAAATTTGAAAAAAAGATATTTTCCGGCAAATTTTTGCTTCCAAAGGGCAATATAAGCCGATCTGGTTACGTTTCTGAAGAAGAAGATTTAAGCAAGGAAAGGAATGGAACAAGTTGAAATCATTTAGCGACTAAACATTAAACAGTTGTTTCGCCAATTATTTTCACCATAGTCCCAATCATCATATTTATATAAAATCTAAAAAAATGCATCGACAAGTGGCCAGGATAATTAAAGCGATAAGATAGCCCACTAACATGATGCATCCCAAAACGAAATGTATAGCCTGATGACCATTCAAAATTGTCCATTAAACTCCATAATGTATAGCCGATCACATTACATTGATCTTCATTTATTGCTGCAATTTCAAGCATTCAGAGCGAATAAGAGTTATAAAATTGCGTGAAAAAAGATAACAATTAACCTACGTGAAATCTCTACAGAAAATTAATTCATTATGCAAAGGAATCATTGCCTTTCAGCAACCTTGCCCCTTGAAAAGCGAAAACTTTCGCCTAACGGAAATAGTTGTAAATTTTTTTTGCCACCTTCATGCATCTAATTTCTCAAATAATTTCTTAAATAGTCGATATCTAATATGAAAAATAGCATTCGAAGCATCTTATGGCGTACATATAAGTCATAGCCAGCAAATTTCACATCCCAGAACAACGGGTGAACTGAGAAATTCTCATGTCATTTAAACAGACAAGTTATTCAATTGCATAATCGAATTAAGCATTCTTCATATGTTCCACATGTTAGCACAGTTAGCTGTAACTCTGAGTGAGTATTGTTGGGAAACATTGAGCGTATTAGGTGCGAATATTTGAGTTCTGAAACGACAGTTTTCGAAAAAAAAAATCCCATTTCCGCTTACTANNNCGCTTACTACCTCTTTATTACAAATATTTCTCAAGTTTTGCGACAGATCATTTTTTGCGGACTCAGGGCCGAATAAAAATAAAAATATTTCAGTAAAGTAATTTATTCCCGCACAAAGATGAGGAAATCATCAATTTCGAGTAATTTTATGGTCCATTCATGGCACGTCTGTTATTGTTTTCGCTTTTGCTATTGAAAACTTCAAATATAAGAAGACGGTCATAAACAATTGAAGAGCAAAAGCCTTATTTTATACAATTGAGCATCAGATATGTAATTCGGCCTTCTTAATTAATTTGCAGCCGCGCTGAGATAAAGAAAGCTACAATGTTAGCTACGCTACGTAATATAAATTGCTCATCACTAGGTCCTATAGATTCATAGAAATCTACTTCCAGCGGCAATGGAAGAATCAAATGAAACACACATTTCATCACTTGAACCCTACCTCTAAAATAATGCCGCATAACCGAAGAACGTTACCTAGATGTATATCTCGCTCAAATCTGCAATGTGGAAGATTTTCGCTCAGTTGGAGTCAATGCTATCGAAGCTTCAGCTAAAAATTTCGCTACACTTCTCCGATATCTCTGATTTGCGTTCAAATGATTCACTCAATCGTCAAGCTTTGTTAGGTTATTTCTTTATCGCACAAGTCACTCAACGAGATTTCCATTGATGGCTTGCCGTGAAATTAAATGATGAATATTCCATTCGTTCAAATGGGTGTTCGGGTAATTCGATTTGCGATTTGTTTGGTTGAAAATGTGGATGTCATTAACAAACTGGTGAGAATTCTTCACAAATGTTCCTCAACTAAATGAGCAGGTATTTGACGAGCATATTTCGCTGCAAATAGATGGCATTGCTTACTGAACGCTACATCACTGNNNACTGAACGCTACATCACTGTTTAAAGCCGCATTTAAATCTGTTAAACTTAGTTTGTAAAGTGGCTAAGAACAACTCGACAGGTTGAACAGTTACTTCAGCAACCAAATAAGCGAACAAATGCGCAAATGCGCGAATAGAGGCAACTACTATATGAGCGCAAATTGTACGCTTACAAGAAAATTACGTGAATTAACAGACATATAACGTTGCAAGACGAACCTAGCGACAACATCTGAAGATGCTCACGCAGATAAGTGATACGTGTTTCGTCGTTAAGGTCTTCACCAGGCGTGTCCATGCAACCGTTCTCGGTGATCATTACAGTCACATTATTATAATTGCACTTCACGTAATTAAGAAGTTTGCGGAATCCTTCTGGATAACTTCGTAGCCATGAGTTGGGTGGTCCGATCCTGAAAATGATGGACATCACTAGGCGATTTGAGAGAGGAGAAGATGAGATGAAATGTTTGTATCCACGTGTCGCTTGATTGGAGTTTCTATGCTTCATATCTCATCTCCTGCTTGGGACGAATGAACTTACGTAGTATGTAGAGGGAAATGAGAGAAGTTTTTGCAATGGGGGCCGGAAATAAACACGCAAAAAATCGATGTCGGCAGATTGAAATTTCAGGATTAATGCTACATGCTGGAATTTATCGGAATCTCGGTAAGAGGATCAGCAGCATCCATTTGCATATAACCGAAAATGCTAACATCGTCTGTACGAGAGAACTCATAGCGTCTGATGCAAGCTAGAATGCTCACGTGGAGCACTCAACATCGTATTGCAGTAAAACGGGTAAGTCGGAAGAACGAAATCAGCTTTCTCTGCTGTGCGTAAAAAATCCACAACAGTCCATGCGTTTTTCTTGCAGCAGAAAGCAAAATGGTATTAGAGCACCTGTATACCTGAGCAAAAGATAGCTCTTACCTAGCCCAGGAAAATATAATCATTATTCTTTTCGTTCTGAGGTACTGTCAGTCTTGCAGCGTTGGTTGGCAAATTCAGCAGCACCACATCACCCTGTGAGTAATATATCGGTCTACGACTCATTCGATGATAACTGGATATCGCATGCGACACTTTTCAAACAGCTAACAATACATTTATATGAGTGATTAAAGATTATCCCGGAATTTCTTTTATTATCAGCTGCTTACCTAAACGTGGGTGTTATCTCTTTCCATTCTAGCTTGAGGCGTTTTAATGTTTTTCTTCAACTCCCTTAATTCGAGAATTTCTCAGTTACGACGAATGTTTCATATTTTTTGTGAACTTCCCTAGCGCTCATTCGCGCATAAATTCCCACCCTTAATTGCAAGCCCGTTAAAGAGACAACTCCTCGAATAAAGTAAACTATGCATACTGTAGGTAAATTAATAAATTAATATTAATAATTCTTAATAAATTAACAAATATTAAAGTAAATATTAAATAAATCGATAAGGCTTCGACATAATAATAAATCTTTGTACTCCTCAAAATCTGGAGCTGAGCGTCCACAGCTCTACTTGTAAGCTGTTGGAAGAGGAATCTATGCAAACATGAGGGGGGCAAAAAACCCTGTATCAGCTCAGAATATACGCCCTTTCCGAATTCCTTATCCTTATAGTATTCGCTGAATAAAGTTCTTTTCATCAAAATAAAGAATTCTTCTTCGTGCAACAAAACGATCGCCGATGGTGTCGCTAACTGCATTCACAAAAATGAGAAACTAGCCCCGGAACATTGAGAACAAACTCAAATATTAACTCCGCACATAGCCGTAGACCTATAAACTAGAATGGAAGGGAAGCCAATAATAATAGGGCAAAGAAAAAGATTCACAAATGGTGTGGATTGGTAGAAGAAATTTACAAGCGTCAAATAACATATAAAAGCAGTTGAACAAATTTAAAAAGGTTGCTACAAAAATTATTTCTCAGTAGATCTTGATCGAAATTGATTAGTTGATAGGGCAGTGATCGAGGAGGAAGTTCAAAAATTTTCGATCGCTTTGCAGACTTAACAATCTTGTCGACTAATTTTCTCCAAAAACTGTTGGCAATAAAATAGGGCTATTTAAGGTTCTTTTGGAAAGAAGAAAGTGCTTTACATTTGTAATTGGAACGACTGCGATATGACTGATGATTGCTAAATTAGTTTTCTAGATTACTTACTGCTTCCACTTGGGATTTTGTGACTCGACAACTTCAGCGTCCATTTGAAATATATCTTCACCGAAACGGTGTTCTTCAGGTCGCCTTTCTCGTACCATCATTGATAAATAGTAGTTTAAGCCGAGAAAATCAGCCGAACCTAAAAAATTTTCTCGACCACCCCACTTCTCAAGCGAAAAGGAAGCAACATGCATAAGCCATAAGTGGGTTTCAGCTGATTTGCTGCTTGCTAGAAGAGATGAATGAATGGAACGCATATCTTGCGCATTTTCTGGCTGAACAGACTTTAAAGAACCTTAGAGAGATAGGGACAGAAAGCTTTAGTAGTTTTGTCACCTTCAGCGATTTTCTCCGACTTCGTGCGAAAAAAAATTCTAATTGTCGCATCTAGTCGTCAAATTTTTCCTTACTTTTTGCGGTCGTTCCTGAATATTCATGTAGGACTGACCTCAGGTCTTAAAATTATTGCACCCAAACGCTTCAGTAGTTAAGGTTGCGCCAATTTGTAAACTGATTCCAGTTACGTTGAGGTGGCTTTTATTTCCCACTGACTTTGTGAATTTTTTCCTAGTCCCATCTTCATGTCATCTCGCTTGGTATCATTGGCTTGCAGCCTCAGTTCACAAAAATAGCTATTTATTGAAATAGAAAGTCAACAGCAGCAATGATATGGATAACTTTTCCCGATACCTTTAATAAAGTCAACCTGCTCTTGTGTGAACGACGGAAGACGTGAGACGCAACGATTCTCTTTACGAGATATTTCAGCGATCTTTTTGATCATTGCTTCCGGATAATTCCCGTCAGGATGAAATATTGGTCGAGTAAGCCAATCAAATTGCCATTCAAGAGCTCTTCGCGCCGCATCCTCATCTGATTGTGTTTCCGGCTCGAACCAAATTCCTATATTTGTAATTCCGACCAAACCTGTAAATAACTGCCTTCTTTTAAAAAACATGGATCGTTGAAAGTAGTGAATTGAAGAAATGGAAAATATTCAGTCCGGACAAGGATAATGATGGATTCCTCGTCTAAGTATCATATCAAAACTTTTCCTTTACTCGTGACAAGGAATCATCCAACCCTAAATTTCACAACTCCTTTCAAAAGTGGGAGGGATTTGCTTTCTTAAAAGAAATCAAAAGTTTTAGAAAGAATTTGCTTTCGGAAACCAGCAAAAATCTATCTTAAAATAGTTCCATAAGCATCGTCGGAGTTTGAAATATTCATTTTTGGGTTCTAGAAAATGGGGCACAAACGACAAACTAGTCGATTATTCCACTGCTTTACTCCTTCTCCTTTTTTTCTCGTTTTGATAATCGAATAATTCGCCTCAATGAAGCAAGCTATTTCATCAGCTTCACATATGGGAAATTATCTTAGAAAGGTTGTTTTACATAACGATATATTTCTGGATGCCTCTTCCTGGAAGACTTTCTCATGACTACTGCTCAGGTAAAGTTGTGACAATTTAAAACGTGAATTCTATTCAAGAAAACGATTGACTCTGTATGAAATATGGAAGACGGCCTCAACATATGATAGACTGTGGGAATATCTAAAATCAAAATGGAAAAAAAGTGCGACATGCATGCATAAGGGATGGAAACGATATGTGCGGCCTCAATAATTCCGCCGACCGGGCAAAACAGTGTTATAAGTAAGCGTAAAATGATAAAACAAGCGTAATAAACTCCAAGGCAATCATTTTTTACTCTGAAATCTAAAGGGTCGAGCCTATAGAAAATATGCGCCATAAATTCGAATTTGCTTGCCCATCGATTCTGAAATCTGTTGAACATTTTTAGACCCTCAAAACGAAATTCCGCTTCCGACAGTACGTCGCAAAATTTGCAAAGAGCAATCGTTTTGAAAACTAAAGTGCTAATATTACACTTTCTAAGTTCCTTTTCAGTCGTTTATCCGTCAAAGCAACTGCAGACATCAGTTCATCAGAATGCGCTTCGCTGATCAACTCTCAGTGGCGTTCTGAGAAGAATGGCCTTTGCAAAGCTCAAGAACATCTTTTACGAAAGCACCAATGGACGTAAAGGTTGAGCGTTGACGGTGAACAATTCCAGTTGTTTCTTTTTTGCCGACAATATAGCACTCGTTGCAAACGATCCAAAAATGTCGTAGAATACGCTAAGTGAGCTTAAAAATAGTGCCGAGAAAATTGAGCTCTACCTTCATGACGGTAAGATGAAATGGATGAAGAAAGCATTTTGTTCATATTATTCTGAGTTTGTCATGAAGCTGGGCAATGAGAAAATCGAGCTTTTCGAACGGCATTGATAGCTGGAATAAGTCGTGCAAATGAGCAGCGACTCGCGTCTGACGCTAAACAGAAAAAGGGAAGCGTAAGGTGGATAGCCTTTGCAAAGCTCAAGGATATCTTTCAAGGAATGTACGATTGCACGTGAAAGTAGAACTTTTCAACTCCACAACCTCCCTGTTCTATTGAATGGGTATGAAATGTGAAACACCTCGCTCGCTGAAGAAAACAAATCAGCGACGGCTTAGCGATTAATAGAGAGGTGCATGATGGATATCAGCAGAATGCAACACATCACGAATAAAGATTTATGTTCACGATGTGATGCGAAGGATATCATAGAAGGAATGTACAAAAGAAAACGATTGTGGACTGGCCACGCAGCTAGGATGAAAGGCAACAGATGTACTTAACAGATCGTCGAACGGATAGTGTCTAAGAGATGCTATGCCATCATGCCAAATGCCGCCAACAAGATCGGAGGATCCACCTGCACAATGTTTCTTAGATGTGGTGAGCCCGGGATCGCAGTAGATGGAAAACTGGCCAGCCGCATCGACGATGGGAACGACGAAATCGATGAAACCCCAGTTATTCAATATCAGAATATCAAAGCAAGTGCAAGAGCAAAAAGTTTAACAAATACAAAGTTCTCTATATCCTCCAAAATAGCTTAAATCAATCTATGATTCACTAGCAGATCCATAAATATAGCTGTGAGAACGAGTGTTCTGTTCTGCGAGGGTGGAGTCATTCGACGGATCACAAGTAAAGCTAATCAATATCTTATATCCTATCGAAAGGATTATCTGATAAATTGCCTTTGGCATTCGAAAATTGAAACCATCACCTTTTTGTGTGCTCTTGAACTCGCTGTCGTAAATATGATAGGCTGTAGCATGCGCAAGGAGGAAATGATGTGCAGCAAGATAACCAGCCCAATCGCCGTTCTCCTCGAATCCTCCCGGTGCATGCATTTTGCCACAGTAACCGAAACTGATTTGTGACCATGGCTCATTGAGTGTTATAAAGTGTTTCACCTGAAATGAACTGCTTGAGGCGAATAGCATCCAAGCAATCGGCAATTTGAGATGTGTTATTGCTCAGGTAGAAAGTTTGCAGATTCATAGGTTAAAGAAGTTGTCAAAGAGTTCTAAGCGTAGGCCCAGGGCTGGCCACAACTGACAATCAAGGCAAGATATGAAAGCACATTTGTGATGAACACATTGCGCAGCTCTCATAGACTCAAGAAGAGCGATCCATTTTTTAACTTCCTTTCTTTTTTTGCATTTATAACCATGAAATTGATTCTGCTGTGTTTCTTTCGCTGCACAACCCCAATCAAACATTTCCGGTTGATGTTCTTAGTGTTCCGTCTATGTTTGTACGACATCCCGAAGATATGTTGTCCTCCATCACACCAACGCCTCCATTTATGTGGTTTCTAGAAGCTTCAGCAATTGCTAGAAAGCAGACTCTTTGACGTTACATGCATTTGCAAGTGGATGCATAGTGCATGCAAGTATGGCAACCGATATCCAACGATAATAATTTCTAGAGAAAAAAAAGGGTATCGGGTTCATCAAAGGGAATAACCGCAGGATGAAAAGCCCTCCTCAGATGAATTACCCTCAACAGTTTCTGGTCTGTGATTTAATGAACCAAATGAGATCGTGATTACTAAATATACCTGATCACCAAAAGTCGCAAAACAAAATCGAGCATAGTTGCCAAACCATTCGACAATCTCTGGATTCAGCCAACCACCACGATCCGCAATTGCCAATGGCAAATCCCAGTGGTAGAGGGTGACCTAAACCAACTCAACTCTTAGCACTTTACAAAAATTGACATTCATCATGAAGCAACTTCCGTTTTCACAACTAGATTAGACAACTATGATTGCTCAAATATTTACTATGCCAAACTTGGTTGACTACTGAAGAAGAGTCGCATTTCCTCAACGCATTCACTTTATTCAAGAGTTCCTTGCATCGATTGTGGCAAACTCATTGCAAAAGTTTGCACTTCATAGCAAAACGTATGACGTTTATGTAATAGAATCTGATGTGGTCTGTTCTTTCAACGTCAGTAGATTGTTTTTTCAATCTCTTTCGAATCACTTATGCTATCAACTTTTTTCAAAGGGCTGTCCTGTTATTCTCCCACGCCTTTGGTGGTCTGAGAGTTGTATCGATAAAGGCAGTCGGAAGTACTCTCGACGAAGAGATCGAAAACCTATATTGCTGCACCTGAAATTATTTGGAAGTGCTCTCTATCTTGACAGAAAATTAATTCCATTCATAAATCAAGTAATAATACCATTACCATAGGTTCAATTCCATTTCTCTTCAATTCTGTAATTAGCTTCTTGTAGTATTCAACGCCTTTTTCGTTAATCGAATCGACAAAGCCGGTCGGAAGTACTCTCGACCAAGAGATCGAAAACCTATATTGCTGCACCTGCAATTATTTATTTGATGAGCTTATTAATACATCTTCCTTGGCAGGTTGCAAAATCCGAGCAACAGATCTTTCATTTGGCCAGCAGCCCCTCTTTCCTTCGACAGGGAATTGGTATATAAGCAGGACCATCGGTATATAATATCAAAACTAGAATAACCAGGCGAATGAGTCAACCAGTGGCCACAAAATATATGCATTCCGGAACGAATGCACGTCGCAATTCAAAATTTGATCAACAATGGACGCCCGATATGTGGTGTTCTCTACCGCATCCAAGTTTGCTTGAAATTTACAATGCGCTTACCCCAGTATTCTTCAACAGCTGAACGTCATCAGCATAGAGGTGATAGCTATCACATGCAATATCACCAGTGCTATTGTCATCGATCTTGCCAGGCAGCCTCACGAAGCGATCCCAAGTACTTGGTGCGCGACCTGAAAAATGAGTGTAGTTTCTTCATCAAAAAAATGAATCTGCTCGATATGGACATTGGCAGCTTGATTTGTTACCCCACCTGACATATATGAGCAACACCTGTAACAAGTGCCAGTTTAATGAAAAATTGTGCTGCAATAATCGAAATTTTACTCACTACTTTCAATTTTTTTAGCTATTTCAACTCTGCGAACTTACGTAGCAAAGGGATTTGCAAGGAATTTTGCGGTTGCAGCTGTTGCGCTTCATGAGTATAGAGCATTTGTTCGGCGAAATGACTAATCTGTCCACTGACAAAAAACAAACGATGCTTCTTAATATCCTGGCCGTTAAGCTGTTGTTCCAACGTCAATAACTTGTCCCAAAGAGATTAAGGGGATTTTTTTGAGCAGCATCGCTTACATCGCTTATTTAAGCTCAACGCGACAAGGTTACGTATTCAACGAGTGGCTCAGTGTTCGTACAAAGATGATGTGCTGTAGAGATAAATTTATAGTTGAGCTCTGATCGAATGGAACACCGATCCGCTCGAACAGGATCATTAGCAGGAAGCAATAGGATTAGACTGGTGGGCATATATAAATGTGCATATTATTTCGGCTTTTTCTGAGAGTTTTGCGTCGTTCCTTTTTGCCTATTATGTGCAAAAACCTGAGCTGACGTTCTAAAAATTTTCAGCTGCAAATTAAAGGTAGCATCTTCAAATTTAGAACACAAATAACTGGAAGGAATATGCTGTGAAATATTTCTTCTCTATGACTTAACTATGCAAATGAAGTACAAGAAGAAGAACGAAGCTCGCAGAAATTGATCAATAAATGTTGAAAAGTTTTGTAAGCTTGATCAAAAAAACATGCGCATATATAGCGGAATTCAGCTTGCAAGAGCAATTTGCGTTTTTTTTTCTGGCAGAAACTACACACATAAATAAATAAGTGAAATCAGCATATCGTCGAAAGATGCGTGCATCTGAGAATTACCATACAATAATAGACTAACCATCTTCGAATGCAGCGCCTTCTATTTGATATGCAGCCGTTGCGGTAGACCAAACGAATCCACGTGGAAACGAAAAACATGAATTCGCCGTCTGAAAGCTGCCACTTTTGCAAGCCATCGATCCAACACTAAGTTAGATGTGAGGCAGCTGCTTTCCTCTCTGCTATGCCGTGCTCATTGCAGACGTACACAACGCAATTAAATGAATGTGCTTGCCCTTAAACGCTTTGCTCAATGATCGATCGTAGTGTTTTTTTTTTGAAGTTTTGCTGTTAAACATCTTTCGAATTTACAACACAAATGAATGGAATAAATATGTTTTGAAGTATTTCTTCTCGATGATTTAATTATGCAAATGAGGCATAGAAAGAAGGAGAAAGCTCGCAGAAATTAATCAACAAATCAACAAATGTTGAGAAAGTCGTCAGCTGTTGGGCAGAATAATTTCTGCATTTTTTTGACGGATAAGCTTAGTAGACGTGGCTTGTTTTTCTCATTCTTGGAACCACTGGCGACGCTTAATGAAATATTTTCGTGATTTTTTCTGCAAAAACCAACGAACTGATCTGAAAATTTTTTTTTAAGTGGAGGTGTGTGAACTTTTCTTTCTCAATTTGTTGCCAGTTATGAATGAATTCAAGGCAGATTCATTGTGAATGCTCGCTTCAGTTCTCAACGGTCGCTTTTTCTAATTCAGATGACAAATATAGCTGAATTCTTCTCTTTCGTCACCGGTAAGAATGTAATTTGCACAATTGAGGAATGATTGAAGAATGCTCGCAGATAATTATGAAGGAGGAAGAAGGATTAGAATCCTACCTTGAGCTAGAAGGAATCATATCGCACCATACTTCCTCTTGACAAGTCCGCGCAAATAATTTTCTTAACTGATTGAATTTAATTTACGCTTGTCAGTATTGCTGGTGTACAGGCTTTGTGCTGATTAAAGAATGTGAAACTTAGGAAACGACCTTCGATTAAGTGGTGTCCATAGAACCTGCATTGTGCTTGTGTATCTTTGTGTTATCTTCGTACTTTTTTGTGAAGATAGTCCTTGCCTATCGACTGAATAAAAGAATCGCACACATTGTTAACCCATAGGTAGCATCTGTGATAATGATCCCTTCAGCTAGTTGATCCAGATCGTGGAAGGCACATGTCATGGTCCGTATAGCCAGCTGATGACGCGCCATCCTTAGGCTAAATTTCATGGGCACCTTTAATTTATTACCTCAGATACCTTAGAAGTCGATACCAGCTACCTTAGATATCAAAGGTAAGGTATCTGCGAAGAATCGTGCAAAATGTCATTGCGAAGCTGTCTACTGAAGCAAGGACAGCACACCGATTACGGAATTCTAAGGTATCTAATGTTGGATATTTTTGAGAATGAGTATCCGTCGGTAGCGCATAACGGTCGCACAGGTGATGACAGATGATGCACAATGGCGATTATTGCCGAAATCGTGGCATATTTAATAATAAAACTGAAGTCGACAAAAAAAACAAATTTACATTTATATTAGATAAAAGGATCGATCAGAATATAGTCAACAAGAAGAAAAGATATCACTGCGATAATGAAATCGATATGTTTCGTTAGATGCCTTTTTCGAGTTGAATTGCCGCCTGATGCACTGAAAATTTTCGTTAATAGGGGAGCCGAAATTTCACAAACTTCTCTAAGCACAATTAGGAATCTATAGAAAAATATTCTTGGCTCTCTTATTGCTTGTTACTTTCAAACTGTTTAGGCAATTTAGCGTTTTGCAATTTGGAGTGAAAATATTCGCCTATAGAGCGCTTTGATAGTTACGAATTTCCGATGGAAGATTGTCATTTGAATAGAAAAATCGTTCTAATCTACCGAATATGGATTCAATGAAAAAATGGAAATAGTTCGTTGTTCTTTCGTGAGTTTTAAAACTATCACTGATAGTGAGGTCAGGTTTTGTGATAAATCTTCTTCGCATACTTCCTGAATTCTCACCAAGCATAAATAGAAATTCTTCGACGGAATCCTTTGAATTTGAATGAACAGAATTTTAGCTGCAAAAAAGGGACAGCAAATATCATTTAACGGCTTTTCCAATATTCGACCTCTTTAAAAAATATGACTTAAATACTTACAAACATACAAGAACAACATCTAACCATTCAGATGAAATTCAAACAGAGAAAGGAATAGATTTCAATAAGAGGGTGTGTCGATCCTACTGGTCTGATTATGCCATGAGCTCAAAAGAGAAGGTTCTTTTTCCTGAGAGAAGAAACAGAAGCCGCGTTCGTTTTATTCGGGAAGTTAAATGTGACGGCCAGCACGAAACCAAAATTCTGAGAAGCGATGCTATATCTATAGAAGTTGAGGCAGATAACGAAAGGGATACTAACTGATCTTGCGCTTGTTACATATTCGCATTTATCTCCTGCTCATAGAACACTATGAGATTGATTTCGCTTTACAACAGCTTTCTCTTGCATGATTGCGTATTTGATGTCATCATTAGGATGCATGATTCGATTTAACTGGAGTCGTAAAACATGTTATTCGGAACTTGTCA
>JAARMF010001227.1:16622-37486 GCA_022844705.1 Toxascaris leonina | reverse complement strand
TAAGCTGCTAGTTCGGCGGGTCGACTCTAAGCAAACATCTAAAATATGCTATCGATAATGCTCAACCAACTGACGATATGTACAATTCTTTTTTTTTTACTAAAAATAACTTGTTTTTTTTTGGCAAAATAAAACATTAAACGCAACTCTAATAATAGAAGTAAATTTCGAGAAATAAAAATTATTTTTGAGGCTTATGAAATATTCGACTATTCGATTATCGCCGAGGAAATTTCCTCTTAGAAGCCAGGAAATAAATGAGAATTACAAAAAAACAATGCCTCAAAACATTTGAAATTTCAACAACAACAATCAAGAACGGTTGAGGAAATCGAGGCTTTAAGCCGGCCGATCTTAGCTATGCGGCTATCGTTGGATCTATTGGACTAGGTGATCCAATTACCGAAAGCCATAGGTCATGGCCCGCCTGGCTAGAGGATGATGTGCGATCCTTAGGCTAACATTGCATGAAGAATTGCGCGAAATGTCGGAATTGTCTATTAAAGCAATGATAACCTGCTGATTAGCTACTTCTAAGGTATCTAAGGTGAGATAAGGTTTGCTATGAGATGGACTGTTGCTGTGTCGTTCTGTCACTAGCCTTACGATAAGTGATAAAGCTATAACTACTATAATGATAGCTAAAGCCTATCTTAATAAGCCCTTGAAAAAACGAATACTTTCGATATATATATCAGCTAGATTCGGTCATTGTTACTAAATATGAACAAATGACCATCAATGCAAAACATAGACAAGGCAACTTTATTCATTAACAAATTCAATAACATGAATCTACCCGACCATATCAGAACAAATTAGCATAGAAATCGGAAATGAAGTCCGGATTTAGCTATTACCGAAAAGGCGCAAAACTCAAACGCATATGGAGTGTGTTCGTTATGAATTATAGCTTGTAGACGTTTTTCTTTATATCTGGCAACCTATTCTATGTGAGATACGAAAATAAATTTTAGCGTAAAATCATGCTTTATCAGTCGCATAACTTTGTGCTTTTTCCCTTATCATTGATAAATAAGCTCAGCTGCCCTATCCTAATAGTTAATAATCTAATAATATCACTGCATTTAGATGTGAAAGAGCTATTCGAGTTTTTCGATAACTTACCTATAAGATGAGAAATCTTATTCAAAATATACTTTTTTCTTTTTATCGTAATTGCGAATCTTTCTTTCTCACAAACGATTTCAATAGAGCTGAACGAATTGTATCATTTTATATACTTTTAAATATATATTTTAGCGATACTATTCATATCTATGCTATCAGTTCAATAGTTTGTTTGCGTTATTAAATATAAAGCTTTAGTTTTAGTCAGTGGATCCATACAATCATCAATTCTCCTGGATATGGAAAATAAGATCCGCTGCAACGTCTGTATAGCGTTGCCTGGATGTGACGAGCTTCAGGAACACGAAAGATGGAAAAATTGCGAGATGCATCGATGGAGGAGAGGTAGACGAAATCGCAGAAATCACAGCTGTTCATGATATACAAGGTAATCGAAATAAGTGCCTAATTTCTTTCTTTTTCCGACCTTTGACCTTTAAATTTGTCAACAAATTTGAACGTGAATGAATCATCTATCAACTAGTGAATGAATCATAAACGAAAGAGTGTATGATGCACTATTTCATCGTATTGTTCAATATTACTTTAAATGAATGATTAAGTAATCGCTATATGAATTCCAAAATTCAAACGTATTTATATGAGAAAAGAAAATGGAATACAAAAAAACATCTTCAAAGCATTTCCTCAAAAAGCTCATCTAATTGAATAAATTCACGAAGGAAAAAATGAATAACTGAATAAATATATAATGAATACAAAAATATATCGAAAAAAATATACAACTGAACTTGGGTTCAAGGTTCGGAGTTCAAGGTTCAAAGTTGAAGGTTCAAATTGTCCAGAGTAATATAACTAAATAAAAGCGATAATGAAGTGAAAACGTTGAAATATAGTCAAATTCAATGTGCACTTTTTTTCGGCCATAGAAATTGTTGATGAAAATCTGTCATATGAGGGTGTCAGAGCGGATAGCAAAATGCTTTAATAAAAACAAGAAATAAAGTACGAACGAAAATTAAAAGCATTGAAATAGCTTTCTTGGAGAGCGGAAAAAATTAAGAGATGAAGCATAAACGAATTGAAATTATTTAAGTAGATCTATCGACGAGAAATGAAAAAAAAAAGCCTTAATCAGCTTTTCCTCTGATAAAATCAATCGTTAAATAATAAACGAAAAACAAGCAAACACCGCACTACATCGATTTCAATGAGTCATTTCATCGTATGGCAAGCAGCTCATTTGTTACTTCTGCTATTGCTATTACTGCTATCCACAAATATGTTGATCGCTATTGCATTCGATCGGCTGCTACAAGTGAAATGTGATCAACAATTGCCATGTAATTAATAATTTAGGATATAAATAAGCATTAATTATCAATGTCAAACAAAAACATTGATTCTTTGATAAATTTTTTTTTTGCTGATAAGATTGAATTTGTTGACGATAGCAAGCGTACTGATAAGATAAAAGATAAGGTAATTGATAAGAAAAAAAATATACAAATTGATCAAATCAATCGATCAATGAATAAATAAATCGAATAGTAATTAAATAAACGAGAAAAAAAAGATTAAATAATTTATAATCATTCTCAATTTTTGAAATAAGAATAAAAATATTTGCGACTTTCTAATATTTGGAACTTTTTTCTTACCATATATCTTGCTTATTGATGTACTTTTTGCCGATTTTGTTCATAATAAATGCAAATATTGCTGCGAACTTTTTCCTCAAAGTATTGGATATTCCTTTCAGTGATAGTGATTTCAGGTCACTTTTCTAGGTCACTAAGGCTCTACCGAGTTGACTTCTCTCTCCCTCTTTCTCCATCTCTCTCTCTCAAAAAAAAATATTGACTCCACTGCACTAAATATCATCTCTCCCCTTTCGGCTTTTATAAGTGCTTCTGTAAATCATCCCTACACCTTTTCGTTGACGAATATTTCAGAAAGTATCGGAGCTAAAAAAATGGCTTCCGGAGTTGAACGCATCTTTGATTTCGCTCCTACCGATTCAAATGGCCTTTTCATATCTTACGAAAGAGGCCTTAGCTTTCAAATGTCCCATCATTTTTTCCATCCTTTGCTTCCGCTTGCATAAAGTTCCCCACCTGAAGTACTGAGTTCTGTCACGAATTTTGAAGGGAATAATTCGCTTTGTGTATCGATAAACTGCGGTTTAGAGTTGACAAAATTTGACACTATTGACCGAAATTTTGACACTTTTTGGCCAAATCTGACACTAATCGAAAAAAAACCATTTATGTGAGCATTTCATAGAAATTGCACATTCATTCATATTGAAGAATGCAATTAAAGAATTTGCTATCCGCCGCATGCTCTATGGGATAAAATCAAGGTAGTTTCTGGTGTAATTTCCAAAACTAAAAGAAATCACGAAATAACCATCGCTGATTCTGGTAAAGTGGGTGAAATTATTGGCTTTGCATGAACACTCAATAAAACCTTGAACCATTATTCCGAAATAATCTCCCAAATGTGGAGCGAAATAAAAGAAGAAAGCCTTGGCCTATCAATTTCCCGATGCTTTCGTTTTAGATTGTGGTCCTTCGCCACTTTTTAAACCTCTCGCTACTTGTCTTTTAGCAGGTGTAGAGGTTGACTGCCGTTATTTATTGTCAATTACAAGCAAAACGATGTGTGGCAGTCTCCTTCGCATTGCTTCTCTCCATTGTTTAGCAATTACTATTGGTATTTAGGGAAATTACCTACTGTTGGTGTAAAATCACCCACTCCATGGTGTAAAACCATCCTTTGTCCTGTGATTCGAAGAAAGCAAAAAGAGGCCTGACAACAAATTATCGAGGAGTCTCATTAATTTCGGCAATCAGCCATGTACTACAATAGGTTCCTGGCAATCAGTATCAGAATTCCTCCATGAAAAATAAATTACATAATGAAAAACTGTTTAGATATTCACAAGAAAAGTCGTCTGTGGCAGTCTCCGTCAACAATGAATGAGGTGATAGACGGTATTAGAAGCTGACGGTATACAATTTTATAGGATATAAGAAGCTGATGGTATACGGTGGTATACGATGGTATTGGATATCAGAAGCTGGTGGTATAGGATGGTATAGGGCGGTATAGGATGGCATAGGGCGGTATAGGATGGTATAGGGCGCTATAGGATGGTATAGGGCGGTATAGGCTATTAGAAGCTAGTGCTATACAGTCGTTTAAAATATTTCCACTTTATTCATGTTGATTTCTGCGAAGCGTATTTTACCGTCAATTCCAATGAGTTAATATCGAAAGCCGTTGCACATGGAATACATGAAAACTTCATTTTGTCGATAGATGCTTTCTTGAGTAAGCGATTTCACTAATTTATTGTTGATGGCATTCCCTCTGGTCCATATTCGATCGCCTCTCTCTTCTCGATTTCTTACATTTCTTTATATACATCAATGAATTGGCTTGAAAATTTAGCGTTGTTTGTGGATTGTTGGATCGTATTGACACCAAAGATGTGAGATTTTGCATTTCCATTGCCGAAACAGTCCAAATAACTATAAATAGTACTAGCAAATGGTCATGCTCATTGCAATTGACCGATGATGCCTTCGCTCTTTCTATTTCACTTATTTATTTATTTATTCACTTATTTATTCTTTTATTTATTTATTCACTTATTTATCTATTTATTTACATATTTATTTATTTATTTAATTACTTACAATCTGCTCATTTGTTGTAGGCATTAGTCGTTCGTATCAACGAAACATTTGCCAACAAAACTGCATCATTCTATAGTGCAATATATATCGACATCGTTTGACCTCATCTATTGAAACCTTCGATCAGTCATTCAATCGAAGAGACATAAAAACATGACAACGAGACTAGTTCAACTGCAACCTCAACAAACGCATTCAATTGATTTCTACATGTACAATTTTGATGAACAACTAAACAGTGCTCAATTTTGCAATCAACTAACTATTACGTGAACCTATCCGGAAGGGACTATCGCAAAAGCTTTAGTTGCGTACGAATTGAATTAGTCTGAATGGACAAGCAGACAGGCAGATACACGCAAACAGACGGACAGACAAAAACGGACAGGCAGACACGCACGAATATACAGATACACACGAACAGACAGACGGACACACGCAAGCAGACAGACAAGATGCATGCAGACAGTCGGACGCACGCGAACACGTGCCCGCAAACAGACAGACACACACGGATGGACGCACACGGATAGACGGACACACGTGGACAGACAGACGCGCACAAACAGACCCACTTACATTTTCTTTTCGCAAAGTGGAAAAATACGAAAAAGCGTGAAGCATAGAAAGGGCCTTGAAGAGCATAATGAATGCTTGCAATATCCACTGTGGAATCAGTTTTGAAATGTGTTCTTTATATGGTTCTTTGTTGAAAACTTTGAAGTCGATTGCTATCATAAATCACCTTAACAGAACATTTTTTGGATCGCTTACCTATAGCAACGTTTACAATTGTGTCTTTTGCAATTGCAATCCAATTGCATAAATAATGCAATGACCTCTTTTGCGTACTTTGCAAAAGAAGGAGAGTGAAGTCAATTCCTTAGAAATAAATAAATAAGTGAACAATCTGCATTCATACCAACAATCTCAACCGACCGAACTCAAAAATAACGTCAATAGGCTCCAAATCAGTATGTGGTCCACACTACAAAACTAACCTCAGCTAGTTTAGGTTATAGTTTACCTCACTGTCAGTGTTTCGTAGAATGATCGACCATTATTGGCCCAAGAGAGAGGAACTGAAACGTCATCCACATCAAATTCTCCTTTCGGGAGTCTTCATAACATATAGATTTTACTTCTTATATTCATCTGATATTGCAAAACTGTCAATGGCTATACGCTCTACCACAATCAATACAAAAATTTCAACAATAAAGCTGAAGAGTGCATATGTAATAAGTGCGGATAGTAATAGCTGACCGCAGCTAAGTGAGTGTCTTGTCGTGGGGCGGAGGCTTAAGCAATCTAATAGGTGGTGCTGCCCATCTCCCACCAGAGATGCTAGACTAGGACTACAGATTACAAAAGCGCCTTTCATTGGATCCTTTGGGCCAGATGATCCGGAGGGCGGAAGCCATACGTCATGGCCCGTCTAGCCAACAGATGACGTGCCATCTTTAGGCTACAATCGTATGAAGAATCGAGTGAAATGTCGTCATTGAGCTGTCTACTTGAGCCAAGGACAGCACGATGATTATCGACTTATAACGTACCTAAGGTATCTTAGATAAGCTAAGTAATAGCTGCACAATACAAACATCACATTTATTGCTTACAACACGGTCGTTTCGAAAAAGATATATGAGCACTTAAAAATAAACTCAAGCGGAAATAAAGCAAAATAAATTTAGGTATGAAAATGGCAGCTAATAAAATTAAAGGTAATCTCTAGGTAAACAAACAATCCAGCATTTCAAAGATCACGAACAAAAAAAAACTCATCTCAGCGTCCTATTTCTCCATTTCTTTCAGCACTTAACATACAAAACACTAGACAGGTAAGTGAACACCTGAATAAAACAATGCAATAAACACCTGAACATAAGGAATAAAGATATAATGAGCAAAAAGGAATAAAGATATAATGAGCAAACTGCATGCTGCTATCACATAAGCAAGAAATACCCGAATTCATCCACTGATCTCGATAAGACTATACATCATTGCAATATTTCGATATTCTGGATTCTCGGGCATGGAATCCTCGGAAAATACGAAGATGCAAGAAGTACAATTGAAAGACGAGCAATAAAATTCAGAAATTTTGGAGCTAAAGCCCCCAAAACCTCATGTAAAATAAAATTCTTACTACCGAAAACGACAACAATAAATTGCTCTTATTTAATAAAGAATTCATCGAAAACAATATTAAGATTATAGAAAGTGATTTAAATAATTATTTATTTGAATTAACTCAGCAGTATTCACCTAAAGACTCAACTAGGAAACGATTTCTCCGAATTAATCAATCTGATGGTTAACATAAAGCTTCCCAGTTCACCGAACGAGCAGCCGATGAACAAAGCGCTGCACCAATGCTAAATGGACTCCATTGATGAAGAAAAACTCGTAAATCGTCTCCATATCACATATCATCTACTAATATTTGCATCAACAAATACGAAAGAGCAACTTCAGATGTTTCATCGATGTTCGATGGAATCCTAACATCCAGCAAATAAATCATCACCTCCCATCCATAAAATATAGGATGAAGATAGTGCATATGTGTGGAATTACCGATCATTCACTACCTCTTATCATCGCTACCTAATTACGTAGTTTAAAACCACAAAGCAATTCTTAAGGATACATCCTGAGAATATTTTCAATCAAAATCCGTATCCATGCACATGAATGATCAATACATCCGCTATCAAACACCAACCTCCTCATTACTTACAATATCCACAGTCACTTCTTTCACAAATTCAGTTATGATTCATTTAAAGCACAAGATCTTTGCAACGAGAACCTAGCACAATCAGAAATGAACAGAACTGGAATAGAATAGAATATATAAAGTACCTCCCTAATATTTCTGCAATAATTGATCACCTCTACATTTGGCCAATTCCACCCAACAACCGAGAAAACAACCAAAAGTCTCTCTAAACTGAAGGCACTAAACAACCGATAGAAACAAATTTCATCATTTCCACAACAACATCATCTAGTACAATCGTTCAAGCTGCATTCAACAAACGAAATTATTTCTCTTTCTTTAGTGTTCAATTTCTAAAGCTCGACCACACAAAACGACACCTCACTATCGGACCTCTGTCAGCGGTGGCAAAATCCATTACAGATAGCAATTGTCCATTACAGAAATCATATTCTACACGCATGTGCCTTGCCTATAAAGTGCATCGCCTTGTGTTTTGATTTGAGGTTTCCATCCAGCGCAACACCGAATTCATTTCACGCTCGTAGCCAACTTCGATGACGAATTTCTGGATACGATTATCCGTGAACATCTTCCTTATAGCTGCCAAAGGCGATATCTGCAACGCAAATAGTGTGATAGTCGAACAGGTTGGAAGTGTACCTGCTGTATCATACTTGCTCTAATGAATTAAAAGAAGCGAATACTGCCTGTAATTAACTCCAATCAGAATTTGCAGTAAATTACACACCCCTCCTCTCTATACTTGAGAATGGTCACTGATCGTATCACATCAGCAGAATAAAACCCTACCCCCCCCCCCCCCCCCCCCCCCCCAACTTACCCCCAACTATTCTGCAAGCAAAAAAGAGCGTGCTGTGGTGCTTTAAAATTACACCTGGACCATCAACAAAGATATCTACGTGCTGGAATAATTCAGCCTTTAATGATCTTGCCGAAAAACAAAAACAAGTACCGTCCTCGTTTAAATCAAAATCGGTGTTCACAGATCCGGTACGTCATTCAACTACAGCGCACAACTCCAGCAAAACGCATATCAACAAGAGTAGATCCTTGCTACAACTCAAAGTCCATAATTTAGGTAATAAGGTGACGTGCGATGCTTATAAACTAGTGCGAAAGTTTCTCAAAAATCCTGGCCAATACTGGCAAATGTTCGGTCAATTTTGGCCAATATTTGGGATGCTTCTATATGGGCTAGAGCACCTGATTTTCGAAGCGATTAGATTTTTCACAGCACTGTTCTGGAACGCCAAAATCTTTCGGCTCATCGTCTGCCGGAGAATTGTGGCCTTCATTAGAAGACGGATCCTTCGACACACAACGAATCGGTTCGTATTCATCAGCTTCATCACAAGAGAGTCCCGTCTGAAACAAGATCCCGTGTTAAAATAATAAAGCAAATAGGCCAAAGTTAACGATCTTCGAACAATTTGAGTGTCAATCCAAAAGATTGCTGTCTTAACCTCTCGCTTAATAAAATCTTGTTGATCTAGAATCTTAAAACCTCCCTTAATAAGGGCAATAGTGGATCTCATGGTTTGCAGGCCAAATCCACAAATAGAAACCTGGCTGGTGGCACTCGTTTCACCAATATTATAGCGTCGAGGAGACGTATTCGATTGCTCTGCGATCGGATTCCCCAAGTCATCAATCTACAAAGTATATATACATATCGATTCGAAGTAGCACAAATCATGAAAAAATATCGTCAATTTTGCATCCAGTCAAATCCTTAAACGATTTATGATGCATCATCCACACTAACCATTTACGCACAGAAAATACCGCATGAGGCACAAACCGCTTCCACTATTCCCTTTCATCCCCCCCTCCCCCCTCCTTTTCCTCAACTATACTGATATATAACAACCAACGACGCATGAAGAACAAAGGTTTTTAGCAAATTCAATTGCAATTTCTTCGTATTCTGGAGGTTCTGGAAAGAAAGGGGAGCAATAAAAGAGATCACTATCATTGGCGAACATGAAATGCAATCGATGATGTCTACAGCATCGAATTTCGGAAGATAAGAGTACGAGAAGACGAATTATTGCAATTATTATTATCATTTCAATTATTTCAATTACCGACACATCGGTTGGTTCTTGATATCGCCTGCTCTAACACAAACAATAAAATAGCAGCCGCTTTACTGATGTAAAATGCCTCTAAATGAAACTCACTGTCTACTTTTGAATATCAAAATTTATTCCGAAAAATGCTAACAGATCTAATAAAAAAAAATTAACCTCTATAAGAGTTTCTCCATACAATACCATCCATGGATATGGCTCATCATGTTGAATGAACGTCGCCCATGTCAGGAATCTTTTTTCTTGATTTTCTGGATGCATCCTGGAAACATTGAAAACTCTTACAAAAGACAAACAGCGCATAGATGCTAAACAGTCACATAACTAAACCGCCAGTCACGCAATGTGTTCCTTCCCCCAACCCAATATGGTGGATCTTCCGAATGCTTTCACAACTCAGTCGGCTAGATCAAAATAGCTCCTGGAAACGACTGAAAGCCAATGTGAAGCTTTTCTATAAAGCAATACATCAGAGTGAGTATTCAAGGTGCATAATACCACATCCACCTTTACTGAAAACGTACCGACCAGTACAACTGCATTACCCCTCTCTATTTTCTCTCCACCTTTTTCGCAAACAGTTGACGCCACATGCTCTGCTACACACCAAAATACCAATGCAGGCACTACTGTTCCTCCAGAAATATAGGTATGAACTTAAGGCTCACAATTTTAGCATTTCTTTCGCGAAAAAAAAGAAGCCCTAAGAAGAGAGGGAATTGGATGAGAAAAGGAGAAGGTGATGTGCTAAAAGGAGCCATACATGAAATGCATCCAAACAACAACATAACTTAAAGCTCTTCAATAAATTACGCAGTATCACTCAATAATTCTGCGCCTAAAAACCGAACGAGATAAAAGTACATTCGCTACTATATAAAGTACTATTTTTATTATTATTGCTGTTATTATTATTAATATCATTATTATCACTAGCACTGTTATTATTATTATTGTTATTATTATTATTATTATTATTATTATTATTATCATTACTGTTATTATTATTATTATCATCATTACTATTAATACTATTATTGTTACTAATATTATCATTATCATTATCGTTATTATTACTATTAGTGTTGTTACTATACTCATTATAAATCATATTTGTAACACATCATAAATAGATAATATTTACTACAATCAAGGTAATTTAAAACAATGATTTTAAACCCTTCTTTTCAAACCTCTCCAGCATCCCCATAGCTGAACATTCAAAGCTGATAACCACCATCGACGGATTGAATTAAGGTCAAGTAAACGATGACAAACAGTCATCTGCCAACGCGTCAGTGAATTAAAAAAACGATGCAAATCTTTGCACTCTTTTCGTACAGTCGATTTATGCAATCTTTAACATGCTTGTTTATTCTCAACTCCATTTACCCAAACTCAATATTTTCAAATCCACTTACCCAATATTCTCAGCTTCATTTACCCAATATTCCCAGCTCCATTTACCCAATATTCTCAGCTTCATTCACCCTCTGTTATGCACCTCCATCATCCATTATTTCTTATCAAATATATATCGCTATCAGTTTTTGTCATCCCTCGACATGCACTTTAGCAAATTTTTCTCAAAAATTCTGCACAAAATAATATGAAGCCGTTCATGCAATAAGAATTTGAAAACTCACCTGTCATCATCCAGCAACACCTGTCCAACTTCTGAATTCTTCATAAAATAGGAGTGTTTGTCTTCAACAAATAATTCACCACCGACTTCTAAGTGAACTTGTACCTGTAGAATGCAAATGATACCTTTAAGGCTAATTAAGGTTAATTAAGATCAATTAAGGTAGTCCTACTTCCTGTAATCAACATCAACACTAAATTCAAGAGATGCTCATATTCACTTCCACATCCACATCGTTTTCAGTTCTGAAAAAAAAAATGGCCAGCGTCATATACGGATGGAAATCTTTTTAAAAATATGTAAATGACGATACAAAGGAAACGATATTTGTTACAAGAAGACTATAAGGTTCATAAGCTACCCCTCCGGTCAAGCCTATTTAGTTGCTCTCACTCAGATGGTCGATGATTTGTTTTCTTCAGAAATACTCTCCTCTTCTTTTCTTGTTATAATACAAGATGACCTCGTTAGCTATATAACTACGATGAAACTGTTTTCCTGATGATTTCGCTCCACAATCAAATGGTCCTACATGGCTGATGTTTTGCTTTCCTAAAGAAAATCACAGGGATTCTGAAGCATCGCAATGCAGCAAATATTCAGAATCTCCACCTATCGTTGTTTCGCCACCGCTGAAGCACGATCACAACGCAACGAAGCACTACTTTACACCTATTATAGCATCAAATTCGACAGCTTTCTCGTTCAATCCAGATGCCCTCTCAGACCCTCTCTAGGACAAATGCATCCTCATAACCATGCGGTTTTCAGAGTATATAAAGCCTGATAAGTGAGAAGAATCTAAAAATTATTGAATCACTGCTTTAATTTCTAAGATCACAAACCAAGCCACCCCTAAAATAAACGTAACCAAGATTATATACTTATAATTTCCTTGCATAATCGAGAAAGAAAAAAAAGTGAATCAACTTTCGTTGCAAAATCTACCTGAATAATGCCATCCTGACAACGTAACGGGAGTTTACTAGCGATTCCTACAAGTGGTGCAATCGTTATATACCGATATTGCAAACTATCGTCATAATCCTCTATTTCAGCGATTTTCGTCTTCACCCAAACACCAGCACAAAGATCACTGCAAATGAGAGAGCATATGAAAGAACAACTAGCTACTCAATAGTCGAATAAAACTTAGCGCCACCTCAACGCTCCCAATGAACGCTGTTGCATCCTGATTTCTCCATACTGCATTGATAATAAAATCGTGATGAAATCAGCTCCGGAACAAGATCGTAATGAAATCAGCTCCGGAGCAAAAATACGTTGCCGATCCTCGGCGCATCGCATGAAGCCTAACATCGCTACCATAAAACGATTACAAAATAAATATAAAATCGATTACTCCAATAATAAGCACATCTCCCCGCGTATTTTCGAGTATTCGCCAAATCCACTGAATGCTTTCAAACACAAAAAACGAACCCAAGATGTTCTTTCGGTACGACGATCGATCCATATCGATAATTCCAGATGACTCCATGTGTGGTCGATCTCCTTACCAGTATCGCCATTGATAACTTCTGTTATATAGAGATTTAAAATTCCTACTCATGTCCTCATATACCAACTAAACTCAAACATCAATAGAGTTCATAGAAATACCAAATTTCTTCAAGGTCATTCTCGTTTTCTTCGAACCTAGATGCCAACAATAAATGAATACACAACGATGCACTTATCGGTAATTAACAGCTACAAAGAGATTCTATGCGACAAAGGTCAAATGCTACTCCCGATCTCGGCTAGGAAATACTCGACCTCATTTTCTAAAAATTGACCCCCACCGTCGTTAACTTCGATCTCGGCGAAATCCGCAAAATCACCAATCAAATATCATAGAAAAGAACCGCTGATTGAAAATCCCAACTCTCTTGCAGCGATCAATTTCAAGAGGTATCCGTCGAACTCATACGTCATTTGACAGCGAAAAAGGTGCTGATTCAAGCAAAATTCGCTTCGCGATCGAAATGGAAATGATCGGAGTCGAAATGGGCACATAGCGAACTACCTTACATTCATCAACAACTTGGCTTCCACTACAGTTAACAAATCTAATCACCGGAAATGGGGGGTCTGTAGGTCAGTGGTCGAGCCTTCGCCTCTTAAGCGAACAAACCCGGGTTCGATTCCCGGCTGATCTCCCAGCGGATCGCCAGAAGGCGTTCCAAAAATCTGGTAACAACAGCCGTGTGTGGCTGTTAGCTGCATCGATACGGGGAATCGATGAAACTACAGCTGTCTTTGTATCTTTGTATCTAATCACCGGAAATAGAAACAGTCGCATAACAAAGAAAAAAAAAACAACAATCAACTAACCTTCGTTACACTGCTTGGTCGATAACTATTTAATTGCAATGCAGTCTGACTCAACGTCGATGCATCTTGTAACTGAAGATATTTCGCATCTGAATCTCTTTTCATTCAAATAAAGTAATGAAAATAATAGTCCAACATCGGTCATAGTAGCAAATATGCTCTCTCAGCTTTTGTCAACCCTTAAAGACCGCCATATACGATAGATAAAGGCACGATACCATTGCAAATCTGGGCCATTTATGTCAAATTGGTGACATTTTTGAAACACTGTGGTTATAGAGACGATTAATTTGACCAACTCTTGCAGACTTTCCTCGCACTAAACGAATTGGAATAGACGAAGTAGCAAGACGAAAAAGACATATAATAAGCTGAAAACACATAGGCAATATGTCAAATAATCCAATTATGTCACAGTGTCCAAAACATGTCCAAATTATGGCCAAAATGACGAAGTCCATTCAACAAGAAAACTAAAGTCGACTTCTCAGGTTCACTTTCGCATTTTAAGTCCATACTAATAAAAACTCGACTTACCCACAGCTTTTTTTGCTGATGAGGTGAATTCCGCAGATCTCCAACATTGCCGCTTATTCGTGATTCTGTATCACTAACTTTTCGAGCAGCATCGGCATCTACTAAGGCTGTATCGCTAGCGGCTGCAGAAGACGGATCCAACGATCGGCAAGATGCGGAACTCGGTTCCGCTTGTGACACTTTGCCGGCGGAATGGCTCGACAATTGAGCGCCGCTTAAGTTGATGGTGTTGCTGCATGTGGCCACTTCATCGTCACCGAACGATAACGTCGCAAGCTAAGATAAAATCTCCACTGATAATGATACTATGAGCACAGAACGATGAGATGACATCATCACTCCACAAAAGATCCTATAAATTAATGTCAAATTTCTATCATGTTTGATGGAATATGATTTCCATAACGCATATAGGAACGGATGGCAAACTTTCTTTGCTTACCAAAAATTGCAATAAATATGCAATAGTCGTTGGCCAAAAATTATAANTGCTTACCAAAAATTGCAATAAATATACAATAGTGGTTGGCCAAAAATTACAATAAATGAGTAAAAATGCCCCATGCCTATCTCAATCCTAGGTCTTGCTCCATCACAAACTCATCAAGCCTCTTCCTCGATAAGGAATTCTATGCTTTATTTTCATCGTTACAACCCTTTCATATATTATTACGGCCAGCTATCCTTACCCTCCTCCATCTACAACTCTCTATCGGCAACGAAATTCACCATGAAATACATTTCCGATCAAATAGGAGATCGATAATTAAAAGCTTCAGCATCATAAGTGGGCGATAGTACAGATCTCCTCCACTGTAATAAGAAATCAAGTGAACGGAGAGGAGAAGAAAAATAGAATCTATCGAATTTTCTGAACGATACCTTAGCTGTCAATTCGGTTTCCTCCTCATCGATGCAGCTCACTGCCTGAAATTTCTTTCGTTAGATTTTCTGCGTGAAAGGTCAAAGATCATAGATAGTGAAATGCCACTTAAATGCTGAGCCAATATACGCTAAAGCCCCTNCCCCCCCCCCCCCCCCCCAACTCCCCTACTTAAGGAAACATTTTCCTTTGCTATATTAGAAATGATCGGATCTTTTCTTTTTCTGATTCACTACGATCGCGTTTCATAAAAAGAAACAGTTCAATCCAATAGACGAATATTGCACTCTACTCATCCATTTTCTTTTGATATTCCTTAAAAATCATAAGGAAAAAATATCGCAACATTCTCTATTCCACACTCTACAATAGATGCACCTGAATTTTGAGTGCAAAATACTGAAATATGATAGGCATTCCTCTCACTCTTTCTCAGGATTTCACCTCAAACAAGATCGAAACTTACCGGAATGAAAGTTCCATCCTTAAAGAACGATGTGACAAGCCATGAGAATCCCAAATGACTTTCACTGTCGAATTGTACAACTGCCTACAAAAAAAGATCTTTTTATTCATAAGATGACGACTGACAAAAAAACATTCAGTGACGAAACACAACCAGGTATAAAAAGAAGTCGTAGCACTCTTCCCTCCCCTCCCCCTCCCCCCCCCCCTCCCCTCCCCTCCATCACTCGTCTTCTGTCCTCTCTCCAATCGCCTATCAAGAAATTGCCGAACTTCGAGCGCAAATTGACCTTAACATCACGCGAACCGAGGGAACGTATCTTCTTAACCTTTCAACTATCGAATCAACTTAATACTCAAGGGCATCCATTCACACATTGCAGTCATATTTGCGTATCTGAGCGGATATTAAGCAGTATAATATATTACTCTATACTATTTTCAACGACAGATCGAGGCTTAATGTGCATTCAGCACACTTAAATGACGAACTGATAATCTGAATTATGGCGATTTTGAGGAAAACTTTCATTCCTTCCAATTAAAATATCCTCTGAAATCTTATCTATCAAATTCTCCACCTTCCCATTAAGTCAAAAAATAAGATTAAATGCCATGCATCTCGGAGCAGGGGATGGGGAAAAGAGGCAAAAGAGGACCACGTGATCATCGAGATCAAAGGAGAAGAACGAGGCATCGAGAAGGCTACTACAAGCGATACGACACTTCTACTGCATAAAAGCAACAAGCTTGGATTTAAATATGGTGGAAAGAATGAATTGCGCTAAACGATGAGTACGACTTTCTGATCGCCGGATTATGCTAGAAACGGCAAAACAAATAAATAGGTAAACAAATAAATAAATAATGAATAGACAAACAGATAAATAAATAAATAAATAAGCGAGTGAATAAATAAATAAATAAATAAATAAATAAATAAACCAACATCAATTTCATCTTTTTCAATCACGGTTCGCAGATCAGCGCTAATCGGCGCCAATACAAGACCCAATAAACTACATTTCGTCAAAACGAATCCATTCGGTACATTTTGATCGTTATCAGGCGCCAATTGCACCTTTGTGAAAACCTGGAAAAATCATTACATTTAACTAGCATTCATCTTTACTTGAAGCCTTATTCCATCAATAAAAGAAGCAAAAAAACGAGTTATTAATAACATCCTTCGCACGTATCACAGCAGAAACAAAGGGTCTATAAATATTCGCAAGCAGAACNNNCGTCTCTCCCCCTTACTACTCCGTCACCCAACTTGGTGAAACATGCCCCACTCAATAGCAAAATCTGCCGGCTCATAAGCCTCAGATACGACTTCTACCCAATTGGGGTACTCTTAGATTCTCAGCGGTTTACTTTTCGAGCGAATGAAAAGAGTGCGATAAGCGTAGATCGTATGAGGTCGGTCGAAACGTACAAATGTGTACCTAGACTTATGCGCATAAAATATGTCAACACCACAATTATCCACACAACTAGGCTTACAAAGTTTGCAACTTTCCGGGACAGGTACAACTCGGCTGAGAGCAAGAATGTAACGAGTATGGTTGCGAGGATAGGGAGGAGGAAAGAGGAAGGTGTGGGGGGGAAGAGGGGGGGGGGGGGAGGGGAGGGGGTAGGGAAATCTCCACAAAACATGCCTTCTAAAATCCAACGCGTTTTCGAGGGAAATTTGTTGATCGAGTCCGTTAACTCAGAATCCGTACATTGATAATTACATTCATAAGCCTCGCGCACATTCCAAAGTCCGTTTCAAACTTGCAGTACCCTCAAATATCATAATAATTAAAGAATACACATGTGTATATATCTACATCCATCCATGCTACTTACCAACGATATTGGTTATGCTCCAAATGAATTATTGCCTAATCGCAAAATAACTTCAAGCTCGGTAAATTTAATTATTTTTTGCAGCAATTTGGAAAGTTTTTCCCGGGGAAAGATATAGGGAACTCTAAAACAGAGGTAATATATCATAATAATTAAAGAATACATATGTGCATATATCTACATCCATCCATGCTACTTACCAACGATATTGGTTATGCTCCAAATGAATTATTGCCTAATCGCAAAATAACTTCAAGCTCGGTAAATTTAATTATTTTTTGCAGCAATTTGGAAAGTTTTTCCCGGGGAAAGATATAGGGAACTCTAAAACAGAGGTAATATAACCTCACTCTCCAACGAAAAAAAAAACCAACAAACCTGTAAAATACCGTTGACGCATTTCGATACACAAGGACGATTGTCACATTCTTTGCAATAAACTGCTAAATGCTTAACACCTGGTACATCCGGCTCCTCAAGTACAATACAATCATAGTTCACCCAATCGCCTAATTTCAACTGAAATCATCGATTTTAATATCGTTTGAATTAATAAAATCATTTCAGAAAAATAAATAAATAAATAAATAAATTGACGACGGGCAGAATTTAATTGCTACCTACGTAAGCGGTAATTTTTTTACCCAAAGATTGGTAATTTTTACTCAAAAATTATTTAATTTTTAGAGGTTGGCTGGTTAATTTTTAGAGGCTATACAATTAGGAACACACCTATCTAAGGAAGGATGTCGATAAAAATACGCCACAGCATACGCACATAAGACCTCATCAACTCAACCATATAACTGAATGTTACAGCCACCATATAGGTTAAAATAAATAAAATAAAAAACAACGACTAGTTCAAAAGAAAAAAACATACCGAAAGACCATTGTCATGTGTAACCAATACTAGACCATGTTGCTTGCCAAAAATGAGTGTGTAATTCGTCTCACATTTCACCACTATCCCAATGAAGTTTCCTGATGAAAGCCGTTTTGTTTTCTCATCATCATCAACATCAAATGGGATGATCATTGGTAATGAACCTGCAAATGAGCAATCGATCCTCTCGAAACGATGGAACAAATACTACAGAACTCAGATCGTCGATCACATCGATAAAGAATGAAATAAGCTAAAGTCATAGAAATGGACTATCACTTCAGCAGAACCTCTTACCACTTCAAACCGTCTATTCCCTAACCTACTAATGCCCTATAGGCACACCTTTCTTATCCATGTCTTTTACGCCTAATTTAAAACTGCTGTTCACAGTTTCCATTAAAAAAAGCGACTTAATAGATATATAAACTGAAAAAAATCGTTAAAATATACATAGCGTTCGCAGAAATATTAATGCGAAATATGAAATGAAATCGGAAACAAAATGATAGTTCGACTCCGATTCCCTAAGGGTATCTATTAAACAAGTGATCTGAATGCTTGTTTGCGCTCATATTAATGCTCAAAAACGGCAATAGTCGGCCGTCTTGCGCTAATATCCACTCATTTCTCGCCTTCTACGTCAAGATCATATTGTACGTATCAGCATTTTCGATCATATCCTCATTTCCATTCACATATATATTTCATGAGCGGGAGCTTTGGGGTTCTAAAATTTTGAAAAACAATAATTTTGCAATTTCAAAAATAAAAGAACAAAAAATACGAATCATATCTCAGACAGGACAATTCACTTTCGAATAGAACTCTTCAATGTGCTTCATTCATAAACGATGAATCCTTTTGGCAAAATATCCTCGGAGCCTGGTAAAGCGGAATGCGTTCACAGACGGTACTATCATTCGTAGCTGATAATTTGATAAGGAGGATTGTGATAGTGTATGATCTAATTGAATCAGGTATGTGCACCTCTCACTTCCTCCCCTTAACTGTGGGGTGAGCATCCCTCACCACCCCCCCCCCCCCCCCCCCCAACCCTCGCTTTACAGGTGCAGATATTATTCACCCCACCTCATCATAACTATTTCACAACAATAAAAAATTTGTTCTCAAAATAAATAATAAAAGAAAAAAGAAAAAAATCAAACAGAAATGTAGCAAAGTGCTGTTGGAATGATGGATGATGTCACGACAGACGTCAAATTAAAATTACAGTTAGGGGGGAAAACATGCAAGAACAGCTTGCTTATAGGTGCTCATATCCGCTCGACCATTTGCGCCCAAGCGAACACTGATCGGGACTTCTATCGTTGGCATTAATACCGAACAAATTCACATGAGCTAGCCGCTACTCGTGGCGCAAATGTCAGGGCGTCATTTAGCGTGTGAAAGAAAAAAGTGATGACGCTTTACTATGATAATAAATACCATAATTGATAATTATTTATAGAACGATTAATAAAACCTTTAATTGCTTCACTCTCGATAAACGAAACATTGCAAGATGATTTCCCATTTTCTTCATCGATGAGATCTTCATCATATACGAGTGGTGAGCTTGTTCCTTCTCCGAAAGGAGCACTCGATAGCAAAGGAATGTCCAACTTAAAGAGAATCAAATCAATCAATCAACAAATAACAAAAGAGGATAGCCTATCAATAACCTCGCCTCACCTCATCCATTCCCTTCTTCCCTCTCTCTCCTCCTCCCCCCCCCCCCTTCAATAATTAAACTCAGCTTAATAGAATTGGCTATTAGCAATCAAATGGGTGATATTTTATGAGAATGAATCCTCTCCATCACATAGACACAAAACAAAACGAAAACGAAGTGCCCTGTACCTACTGAAAACCCTACAAACTCGTTCCCACCACTCAACAAAAACGCAAAAAAAAAAAGAAGAAACTCACCGCTTTTTGCTCTATCCCACTATCCCAAACTTCTCTATCACTGTCGTCACGCCATGGCTAAAAAAAAATGTTCAAAATCAAACTAGTATTCAAAGCCTAAAGGATATTGAATACTGCATCAAAGCACTTTAAGCGACCACTATAGGTATCACAAACAAGATGAGATAATACTACAAAAGATAGGTTGTTAACAAAGAAAACAATAAATATTAGCACAGAATTACAAGCGATAGGTCATCATTATATGCTTTCTCCCCATGATGAGCCTAACACCTCTTAAACTAGTGCATAAACTGATACGTTTGAACCAAATGATACTGCTCGCCTGGCCAGCGGGGTGGCGTCACTTATTGGCTACGACAATGCAAAACCACGGGCCTCAGTACCCTAATGGAAGCGCATTGTGACCGGCAGCGTCATCGACGTTCGACAGTCCGGTCAATCAAGTGATCAAGTGATGAACCAAAAAGACTGATATGATAAGCACCTTTCGACTTCGCAATATTTGGATAGGTGCTCAAAACAACAAAATAATATCAGCTAACATATTTCAGCAAGAAAGCGATCATCTCTATTAACTTGAATAAGAAATAATCGGCACTTTCTTCAAGCGGTATTTGTAGTTCACAACATCTGTCCATACAACAAGCTTGCCATAATTACCGCCGCCCCCCCCCC